>VXAV01004763.1:217536-233014 GCA_013399715.1 Alectura lathami
ACATTTTCAAAGAACAAAGATAGATTTAAATTATATTTACTGTGTTTTTTCAAATGTCAACTATACGATGATACTATATGCTATCAAAAATCAAATATGCTGCATTTGTAATCCATATAATCCAGACTGAGAGAGGATTTTAGATTCTCTGTGTAGTGAGGATCTCTTCTCTGACTTACGAAAATGCTTCGGTACCTTCTCTATTTGATCTGTAAGAATGAGCTCATTACCAATATTTTTCCAAGTCTATAAGCTAAAGCACAAGGAATCCATGCAGACAATAGTAATTTCTTCTCAGCATGAATTATTGATATTACTTATGCAATTTTCACATTAAAACCTGTTAGCCTTTCAGAAGGCTTCTGAATTAAACCTTGAAAGCCTGTGCATTTTATGCTGTCTGTGAAACATCCATTTGTAGACTGGAAACAGAAAATAATTGATTTTCTGTCATATTTTATTACTATCAGAGAGCTAAATATTAATTTAAAAAACCTCTACTCATTGTGGGTATTTGGATACTTAGTACTTCATCCAGTAGCAGGAATTTCTAGATTTTCAACAAAGAACTACCTTACAAAGAGCACAGCACTGCAACTCAGTGCAAGGCTTTGTCCATAAAGACCTTATTAGAAACATCTGCAGTAAGTTTTTACAAATGGATAAAAGTAATTAATATTACTCATCTTATGGCAGTTAGCTTGAAAAGATGTGGGAGAGGAAGAAAACCAAAAAGACACCTACAGGAGAGATTCTTTTGCTGGAAATATTGACTACTTTGGATGAGATATAGGCACAAGGAGAAAGCAGTCTTTGTTGATACTAGCATTTGACTGATTTGGAAAGGTATTAAAACATCAGTGATGTTGGCTCTCTGTGTCTCTGTGCCATTACTGAGGCCTTTAGACTTTATTGCTTCTTCTGTAAACACCAGTTATGGAGCACCATAAATCGTAATGCCCTTTCCTGTTTGTATTACTTCAGTAGCCTGAAATTAAAGCAACTCACATAGGTAGTAGCTTGCCAGTCATGGTGGTAAACTGTAGCAATGTCTGCTGTGATTCCATGAGCATGTTCCCTGACATACTGCCTGAAACTTAATTCATGAGATGTCCCTGTGGCAAGCTCCTGGTTTCTTCAGGAAAATGCCGTTCTGAGAAATGCAATTTGGATATCAATGTGATCTGAAGTCAATGGGCAGAGAAGCTGTTGTGGTTTTTATCTGTAATAAGCTGGTTCTGGGATATAATGCTAATCAGTAAAGGCATTTTCAGGAACCATTTACAAGCGAGTTTGAGAGCGATGTTGTTACCCAGTGTCACGTTGAAATGATAAGCATGGATGGAGAACAAACTATCTTGGTGAACACCACACAAGTTACCTGCTTTTGCTGACCAACAGCATCTTCCTCTCCCTTCCTCTCTCCTCAGCATGTGATCAGCTCGCTCTGGGTGTAGCTGCTCTGTTTGGACCATCCCACAGCTCCTCCGTCAGCGCCGTGCAGTCCATTTGCAATGCACTTGAAGTCCCCCACATTCAGACCCGATGGAAGCACCCTACAGTGGATCACAAGGATGCATTTTATATCAACCTCTACCCAGACTATGCAGCCATCAGCAGAGCGGTTTTGGATCTTGTACTATACTACAACTGGAAAATAGTAACAGTAGTATACGAAGACAGCACAGGTAAGCAGCACCAGTGCGCTGCAAGTCAAGTGGTTCAGCTATGTGTGTACGTGGTGAGATACTGCTGGTGACAGTTTATTCTGGCATACTTACAGCAAGTATAGAAGAAAGAGATCTCATAAGGAGCAGTTAGGCTTCTGTTCCTGTGGCTTTTGGAAAGCTGTTCATTTCATCAGAACTTAAGAAGTCACCAGGAGGTAGCTCCAGAATTCTTGGTAGTAAGTCACATTTTGCTTCCTATTTGTGGAACCAATAACAGACCTTCAAACTGATAAATATTCTAGTGTGGGTCTGATTAGGATTTCCACTCTCAGTGAGGGGTTGATCCTAAAAAGAACACATATACATAGCAGAAGTTTGAACTGCAGCATTTGTAATGTGGAGATTATCTTCTTCCTTGGAACTGTCTCAGCAAATCCAGTTGTCAGCTGGATACCGAATGCTGAATCTGAAAGTTAAAATTTGTGTAAATGTTTTCAGGTTGAGACTCAACTCAGAGAAGATCATTAATTCTTTGTGACAAGAACCTCCTCCTGGAACACACAGTAGTCATAGCTGTCCAGCAACATGCCATGGACAATGAGGAACAGTAAAACATCCTTTTTATTCACATAAAAACCAGAAATACAAAGAAAGAAAGAAAATAAAAAGAAGAGAATAACAAACTTATTCCCGGGAAGAAGTGATTTCAAACTTTATCAGAGACTGTGACTTTTATTTCTTAACACACAGATTTAGCAAGAGCACAGTTCTGTTACCAGGGCCCAAGGAAGACACCATTTTTTAATTTGTCTTTGTTGGCCAATGGAAAATGCTCTTTTTTAATGATCCTTGTATGAAGTGACCCATTGCAAAGATCCTAGTGAGACCAAAGTGCTGGAGTTGTAAATGAGGTGAAATCAGCCCTGGGTTGTTGCAGCATGACCTTAGCTGTTGGTAGATCTTGTACGTCCAGCAGCATTTTACTGTGGGGTGGCTAAAGCATACCAGTTATTCTCACTCCCATTCTTCAATACCGTCTTTTTACAGTAAAGATGTAGCTGAACCACATGCATTTCTGAAAAATCCTGTTGTGCCTTAGCAGTCATTGCTGCAAAGTAAGGATTTCACTGTAAACCTTGCTCTGAGACTTTCATTTCCCTTTCTCTTCACATTGCCCACATAAATATAGCCCCTTTTAGAGCTCTACGGATGTGCAAACAACATTTAATTCTTTTGTACTGGCATAAAACAATCCTGGCTGAATACATCTACCTAAGACTTTAAGGGGAGTATAAAAAAAATAAACAACAAAAAAAAAAACACAACTATATAAAGGTCATGCTGTAAAAACATGTCTGAAAAGAAATCTGTTAAAAAAAAATACTAAGAAAAAAAACCCTCATCTTTAAGGCTAAAAATGTTATATTTATTTCTGTACTGTTGACAGCACAAAAGAAACATGTCTCCTGCTGGATCCTCGAGGCAGGTTTCAGTGCCATAATTCTGTTGTGCTCACCTCGGACTCACAGAATATAGCAGAGTGCTGGAGGTAGAAGAGAAAGAGCAAGTCGGGCTGTGTTTACTACAGCACTCTTCTCGCATTTCTGTTAAGATGGTCTAGCTCAGCAGGATTCCTCTTGGACATCTAGCACCATATGCCAAAATATACTTGTGGGTAAACAAATAGAGGTCTTTTTCAGCCTACCTCATTACCAGATTAGCATTCCAA
Organism: Alectura lathami; assembly: GCA_013399715.1. NCBI lineage: Eukaryota > Metazoa > Chordata > Aves > Galliformes > Megapodiidae > Alectura > Alectura lathami. The sequence continues at coordinate 220,936 of VXAV01004763.1, forward strand.
AACACTAAGTGCTGTGTACATGTTCAGTTACAAAAATGTCTGATATCAAAGAGACCTGATTTGCAGAGATATTTCCAAAGTAAATTAATCATCAATCATCTTATTAACATGAAGTCAGGAAAGAAAACAGGTCAACTTGGATCAGTATAAATATGATTCTTTGGATTTTGATTTAGATTGACACCATTTAGCTCAAGCTCTTTTTATTTCTCATCTCTTGTATTTGACAATTTTATGCTACAAGAAGAAAAAATCCAAAGATTTTTAATTCTTAGAGACCAATTGTTTGTGAAGAGCAGCTTTATTCCTACTTAAACAATGAACTAATAGGTCTAACATTGAACTTCCAGTGCTCCATGCTCAGATTATTGAGGTTGCAGATCATCCCTGCTTCAGTCTAGGAGTCTACTTTGAAGACTGTGAAAATCCTGCTTTCATCCTTCACACTATGGTTCTTCTCCAAGGCCACGTGCCCTCATGGCCACCTGTGGCACAGAGACCACATACGACGCCCGTCTGCCAAGCTGAGGTTTCCCGCCACCTCCTGCAGTTATGCCTTTTATTGCTGCATGGACATTTCCACCAAGAGAAATGCACTTACAGGTTTGGACTGGGCAATGATAAAAAAATCAGTGAACTCGTGGTTCCAATTGCTCCAAGTCACTTATGCCTACGCTCCTTTTCCCAAACAGTATTTCACACCAGTATTCGCAATCCAACTGTTTTTCAGCCATAGCTTTTTTTCCAGGCAATGGTTTTGGAGTGAATACAGAGACAGAGCATTTCAGATTTCTGAACAGCCTTCTGCTAGCCTTCACAGACCCTCACTTTTTAATAAGGCTTTCTCATTGACATCTGCTTTTTGTGATCAGGCAAATGAATATCTTACAGTTCCACATTTTTCATGAGCAGGTTGATATATGAAGATGGACATCTCCCAGGAGGAGGCAAGTGCTATACATCTAGGAAGCTGCCAGTATCAACAGAATTTATATCACCAAACAAAGGAATTTAGTGTGATACAGAGCTGTCATCCCTTGGCAGCTTAACGTGTCTCTTACTGTAGTCCCAAGTTTTTGTTCTTCAGCATTTTACAACCATATCAGCTTTACTCCTAGTTTGTCTACAACTGACACTAGCAGTAAGCTATAGCATGTCATCTCACACATGCTTTTTAATATTGACAGAACATTAGCACCTTTTTCCAGTCTTCTACAATTTATTCTAAGTTTCAACATTTATGACATTAATTGTTGAGTGTTAGTAATCTGCTCAGGAGACTCTACTGGACTTTTAATGATAAGCAAATTTAATTTAAGCAGACCTAGAAAATCTGCAACCAATAGTGCTAAAAATTATGTTTGAAATAGGAACTATTTTCTCATTCTGCTTCTTATCAAATGCAGAAATGTTAGCAACTTCTGTCTTCTATGTACCATGTTAAACACATTCACCGACTCTTCCAGAGGGACTTGCAAACCTTGTATTTTATTCCTAAAATACATTAGCAAAATTCCTTCATGTTTCCTGAGTTGAGTCAATCAGATTTTTACTCTCTTATCTTCTAGCCCTCAATATAAATAAGAATAATAAAAAGTATGCTTTAACTGATTTTTATTTCTAATTGCTGTCCTTTCTGTGCCATTGAAAGAACGACTTTCAGCCAAAGTCATTTTTCTAGATAACAAACTAATGGCTTCTGACTATAGAATAAAGATCTCATGGTTTTCTCTCTCAGAAATTCTCATCTTACTCTTTATTGTCTATAGCTTTACAATACTAAGGAAAAATAAGACTCCTAAGCAAATAGATATAGATATATTTAATTGAGTCTCTTCTCCTTTTTTTACATATTAGGCATAATTCACTTTATTCTTAGAGTTCCCAGGCCATAATCAACCTTTATTCTGCATATTAATTAAACTAATTAAAAAGAGCTAATTAAAAAAGAGTTAATTTATATCAAGTGCAATGCCTTGCCTGTGTAAGGCAAAGAATTGTCTCCTGAAGTTTAAAAACAATCTAACAGAACATGGCGAAACATGCATAATACGTTGAGCACGGCATTTCCCAAACCTGACTACCATAAATTATGGTTTATCTTTCTACTTGCTTGAGCTGGGTATGCATCCTCCTCCTTGGTTTAATTTAGAATTTTGCGATAGATCCCTTCCAATATCCCAGTTTTGCACATAGCTACTTCACACTTTGATCTGTAACAGACTTATGACTTTGCTTCAGTTATAAACAGCCCAAACAACAGCAGTGATGCCGCCTTCAGTGAAGGTCTGACTCTGCTTCTCATCTACTACACCTTCCCCAAATTCAATGATTTTAACCTACCAGATGCTGAGAAAGGTAACCACATCAAATTCCTCATCTTCTGTAAGAATTCCTGACTTTCTCAGTTTGTTAGCCAGCTCTCCTAGCTTTTTGGTAACATTCTGAGGAACCAAATCTTTTGGTCATATCTGTTCAATCTGTTTGCATGGAGCAAAATTTGAGTTCTTACTAAATTTGCTTTCTTTAATCCTGTATAGTTCAAAGAAAAGCTCAAATTTGGCTAATCCTAACATGGTTTTCTAACAAAAAGGAGTATTTTCTCCCATAGCAGTAAAACCATTTCATTAATTTTTAAGTCTGAATGAATTAACTATGCAGTATTACTATTTAAAGAAAAAAGGGCAAATGGGGAAGTGAACACTTTCTACTGACATACTACTACACTTACAAGTGTGTATGATTATTTGCCTGTTCGAACATTGCACCCATGTTACATGCGTTTGAACTCGAGTATATCACACACCACTTGCAGCAGTTTTAGACATTATGAAATTATATGAAATATTCAAAGACTTTCACATATTTAAACATTTTACACAAGTGTCAGAGCAAACAATTTCTCTTGTTCAAACCACTAAAAGACAAGCTGGAAGCATACTGCATTCAACAGTATTAAAAAAAAATTCCCAACGCTGTTTCCAAAGGAAGAGGGAAAAGAGTTTAGATGTCTGGATAAAAGAATAATACCAACAATAGGCCAAGAAAATTATTGCAAGGTCTGTTTTCCATCCCTACCGCTTTTGCTTTGAAGTCCTAAATTGAGCCTTCCCTCTCAATAGAGCTGACTGGTAAGTCTCTCCAGGCTCTTTGAGGTTCATGCTCGGCTATCACACCTTCGACCTGGCCATACTCTACAACAACATTTTTCCTGCTAAAGTTCCTGCTCTAGTGCAGACCTGCAAAACTGTTTAGACCACATCACCCACTTTGCAGAGGGTGAACCAATGTCCAGGATAAGTCTCTTAGCTCTTCCCATCTTAGCCGCTACTTCCTTCCTGACCTCCTGGGGAGTCACTGATGCCTCCTGACTGTTACAGACTGGGTGGATGGTCTCACCAAGCAAGAGGAAAGTGACTGCTATAAGCGCTGCACTTTCCCAGACCTTCATCCCTGTCCCCAGGGAGACAGACTAAGCACTTAATGTTTAAGAGATGTTCCAAATCAAGTCTCGGTGATATTATGTCCAGGGGGGTGGATTTGTTGTGCAGGATGAAGAGGAAGAGAACATTGATGATTATTTCTCATAGCTTTTGATTATGATGGCAGCCAGCTAATTCAGGCTTTTGTCTGATCCTCAAACCAACAAACAAACCTGCATTTCTTTTCACACCTCAATGCTTTTTTATTATTATTATTATTTTTAATTTCTTTGGTACACTATAGCCAGGCTTTGCCTTCATTTGATGTGGCAGTAGGAGGTGATGGGAAGCACAAGTCCAAGTCCTATGTGACTGAAGATATTGGATGATCCTGGACTCTCCCCATCCCCAAACTCATTTTATCCTCTTAGAGTCACCGGTATAGTGGCTGAGGCACTGCAGTCAACAGCTGAACACTTGAGAGCATGGTACAGCCAAGTTACAGTTTCACAGACAGATTACACAAACTCCTACTTGTTAGTCAGTGTTGGAAGCACGTGCTCCATCCTTATAATGAATTCAAATTGTTTCATATTTGTAGAGGCTGGCTTCCAGCCACGCTCCAATCTCACAATGTGTGCAGTAATTTACATTTGAATACTCATAATACTTAATTTGCTGTATTGATTGTTGATACTTGAAGACCTGCAAAGAACAGACCCACTATTGCAGGCAGAAGGAAAGAGTATTTTTTCAAAAAATGTTGCCAGTAAATTGAGTGAAAGCCAATAGTGAAAGCCAACAGCCAACATAGCAACACGTAGCAACTCGCTAACATCACAAGAAATAGTGATGCTTCGTTTTGCCTTCTGTGTGCCATCAGATCAGTGAACCAAGGACGTTCATGCACAAGACAAATATATACCCACTCCCAGCAGGAGAGCAATGTTTTTTTTCATATTAATCATTTATTTGATTTTTGTTTAAGAAGAGTTTCTTCCTCATATTCTCTCTCCCTCTCTGCATAATGTTAAGGCAGCCTTTTACTTTCACTCAGCAGGAGATCATGAGTTTTTTGTGGGAAAATTAACTTCATGGGTAATGAGAAAGAGACTGTGCGTGTAACCACACACCTCACAGAACTCTTAACTACCTTACTTTGTTTTTGGAGGCAGTACAAATTACATAGGAGTGCCGAATTAGCTAGCAGAATTGTGCTGTGTTTAAATACTTGGACAAATCTTCAACTGGTTGTGCTCCAATGATTTCAAATAAGTCCTCTAGATTTGTACAAGCTGAAGACAGTCTTAGAAATCATGTTCTTGTGTTTACAAATATAGAGCTGGATCTTAAAATATTTCAATTCCTTGTAAGATCTCAGACTTGCTTAGTGAACTTAAGCAAGTCATTTAATTTCAAAATACCCTTGAGCTTTTTGTCTCTAAATTGATGATAAGAAAAAATTAGAGCTCCCCTCTCTGAGGTATTGCAATGTATGCTGAAATGAGGACAATGAAAGCTGTATGGATGCCTGTTAGGAATAATTGTTGGTAAGTGCCACTCAGGCTAACCAATGGCTTCTAAGTGAGAAACAGTGGAGATGCTCACCATTGAACATTTTCCTCCCTCTGTCTCTCCTCAACTATAGATGCTTGCTATTAGGCAGAAAAAAATAGTAAGGAGATTTTCTTAATTCTATCCTCTTGTTGTTTAGTATTGAGATAATAATTAGCTGCCAGCAAATAAGAATTATATCCTTTTTGCACTATATATTATCAATGTTGCACCAATACAAACATATACTGTAGTCAACAAATGCAAAACACGTTTTGGAGGATTTTCATGCTGAAGCAAAGTATAAACATGAAAAGGAAAAGCTGTATCAGTCAAGAGGTTGGCAGATATGGAGTTAATAGCTTAGGTACGTGAAATACGTTAGGACAGATAAGAGACACTTTTTAAGTGACAATAAATACTCATTGCACAAAAAGATTACTTGTGTAATTGCATATCGTTTTTCAGGTCTAATTCGCCTGCAAGAGCTCATCAAAGCCCCTTCTAGATACAACATTAAAATCAAAATCCGCCAGCTGCCCTCTGGGAATAAAGATGCCAGACCTTTGCTCAAGGAGATGAAGAAGGGCAAGGAGTTCTATGTGATATTTGATTGCTCACATGAAACAGCAGCAGAAATCCTTAAGCAGGTAAGATGAAGGGGGTGAAAATGCACAGCATTAATTTTGCATCCTGAAAATTGTCAACCTACCTGGTTTTCATTTTGTGGGAAACACTAAAACTGAATTAATTTCCAGTTCAGTTATAAATAGTTAATATCAGGGAGAAGACGCTACAGACCTTACAGAAATTTCTGAGCACTCAAAAAAATTTCAGGGCTTCACAGAGCCGTAAGAACCAGCAGCAGCGTTGATGTCTGAAGAGAAGTCCATAAATACCCAGCAGAAGGAAATATGCATTTCTTTTTAATAGTTCAGCTTCTTCTTGATGAGGAAGATGGTTGCATTTATTTTAGCTTGTTCTAATTTAATCAATACAGTTTATATACCTTCCCCCAGAAAAAAAGAAAGAGACCTATTTTGGAACACTTAGAGAGCAGCTCTCATCGAGCTATTGCCTCCACAGAGGCTGCACATCAGGTTCAGCTCTGTAGTAACAACAGGGCATTAATCCACTGCAGAAGATAGCATAGCTCTGTATTTGCGTCCCATAACACAGCAAAATGTGGTCTGCTGGCACCATCTCATTACATTTTAAACTCCGGTACAGCAAGAAAATGGAATGGAGACATTATCAGAGGAAAAATGTGTATTTTAAAACAGGAAGAGAGGCTATTGTTCAAGGCTTGGCATAGCCCTGACCTAAATGTGAGAGCTGGACAGTCACACAAAGCAAGGACAAGCGCCACAAAGCCTGATGATAATGGGCTGGGACATTACCAGAGGCACACAAAGAGCAGTGAAAATTAGAATTTGCTGTTGTCACTTGCTATGTATTTCTATACAATCAAAGCCTAAAGAACTGGCTCCTGCAATTCACTAACCTATGGACAATAATCCCACACAGGTAGTACATTTAGAACAGTGTTTCCCTTCTTGCTGCAGTTGCAGATTTGGATTTTTTTTCTTTTATTGTTACTGTCAGCCAGTCTAAGGGGAAACACTGATCACAAGAGACCATCAGGAGAGGTTTTGCTGATCTAAATGCACAAAGATGAGCTGTCCCATAAAGGTTAAACATAATCATAGAATCATAGAATGGCTTGGGTTGGAAGGGACCCCAGAGATCACCTAGTTCCAACCCCCCTGCCGTGGACAGGGCTGCCAGCCACTAGCTCACTGGATCAAACTGCCCAGCAAACCATCCAGCCTGGCCTTGAACACAGCCAGGGATGGGGCAGCCACAGCTTCTCTGGGCAGCCTGTTCCAGCACCTCACCACTCTCTCAGGGAAGAATTTCTTCCTGATGTCCAACCTAAACATCACCTCTTTCAGTTTTAGCCCATTATTTTAGCCCCTAATGTTTCCACCCGAGAAGGCTTGGCTGAAATATTTGAGTTATACAAAGTAGCATTCTGTATCAAAGCAGGTAAAACAACTTACTAGATGTATTAGTCTGCAGAGTCTGAAACCATGCTCTCCACACTGGAGAATTTTGGTCCTTTTAATTCTTGCAGGGGTGTGTCCTAAATCAGCTGAGCAACACAGCTGAGAGCGGTTATAGAAGTTCCCAGGAGCTGGTAGGGCTGGATTTATTGCTGCCAGGAAAGTAGACCTGTACCATGTTTTTGGGTTTTCTCTGTGCAAGTTACATATATTTGCAACAGGCCCAGACACAAGCATGGTGTTGAGAACAAGGGGAAAGAGCAAGGGGAGGGTGTGCAGTCACACAGCTGCTCTCTCCTCTGATGGAGAGTGCACTGCAGCATGCAGCACTATGTTGGGAGGAGGTGGGCAGGAGGCCTGCTGTGCCCTCACCCTGCTCGCCAAAGGGCTATCCAAAAGCATTAGAACATGACAGAAGGAACAAACTGCTCCAAAATGAGATTTGGGGGGGAAGGGTTAAACTGACAACACGAGTTTTCAAGGCTCTGCAAGAAGAAAGTGCAGATGTCTGACATACAGCAGGAGGCACAGAGCTTCAAAGGTACCAGGCTGAGTGTAAAAAAAAAAAATAAAATAAAATAAAAATAAAAATAAAGTAACCTTAGTGTCAAAAGAAGAAGAGGAAGTGCTAAAAGATGCGCTAAGACAAGGCAAAGCGGCAGAACGGTTTGTGTGGGAAATGGATCAGGCAGACAACTGACAGGCTGCAGATTCAGATAATGCTCTCCAATGCCTTAAGAGCTCAGAGGGGGATGGTGAATGACAGTATAGAAGAAAACAAGAAAATTGAGTGAGGTACACCTGTGGGTCATAACTGCAGGAAAGGAAGCATCATAAATATAGGTTAGAAAGAAAGAGAAAATAGCTTTTACATGAGATGCTTCTATGGCTGTATCTAGTTGCTGGCAGCCGTAACTCAGGTGTTGAAGCTCCTCACTTTCAAAGGCAGCTGTGAAATAGGAAGGTGTGGAGGGCTCTGCATTCATGTGGCTTATCTGATTGTAGGTCAGCTACCTGGAGTACCATGGTTCATATTCTCATCACTGCACACAGAAACCTGTATACAATTTTACAGTGAATGAAAACAAGATATTTAAGAGGATATTATAGAAATTATTTTAAGAAAACTCTTCAATATTAGTAGAAAAAAAATACATACCAGCACAAAATTCCATAAGATTTCTGATAGGAGTAGAAGTCAGAGGCAACAGTCACCTAAAACAGCCCCTAAAGCAACAATTTATTGTCTGAATACTGTATTTACAGTAATGTAGTAGATGCCTAGTAGCCCACACAGGAGAAGATAAATAAAAGAGGTGGAAATGTGCAGCACATTGGGCTAGCATTGATATTTCATAGGTTAAAACTGCAGAAGCGTCACACAGGCTTGTGCCCCCGATCACTGATGCTCGGTTGCTGCATCCTGCTCAACCTCCAAGCCTGCCTATTTCCCCTCAAGCTCTGCAGAAGGGTCTGAATCTTCCCTCTGTACCGGAATCATCTCCGTCTCCTTTGGGCACCTTGCAGGCAGCATCCCTCAGCTCCTCCAAGCCTCCCTCAACTCAAGAAGTGGCGAGAGGCTGCCTTTCCCCCGCCCCTGAGCTGTGGCTCAGTTCCAAGGGCTCTCCAAGCAGTGGGGGGCTCTGGTTGTGGCGTGGCTTGTCTGCCAGGAAGGAAGGGCAAGGGAAGCCCAGCGGCTCTTTCTGGGACTGAAGAATTAGCACATTGGAAGTTATGCCCTGAAAGTGTCAGTGGATGGAGCTGTGTTTGGGAGCGTGGAGCTGCCCAAACTGGTTGCGTTACCAGGTGTGGAGCATGGGGAGATGACCTCTTTGCTTGCTTCCCTTGAGCTTTTGTTTGCAAACCAGCTCAAAACACAGATTTCTTCTCTTACATGAAGAAATGACCTCTTTGTTTGCCTCCCTCAAGCTTTTGTTTACAAACGAGCACAAAAGACAGATTTCTTCTCTTAAGTGGGACTATCTTTTGCTTATTTACAGCTTCAACTAAAATGCCATTGAGCCACACTTCTTCCCTGTGCACAAGAACAGGAGAATCAATAACCTAATTTAAACAATATACAAAGCCTGCACACAGCTGAATAACCTATTCCCTAAGCTCATGCATTTTCTCTTCCCTCTGACACGCTGCAGAGAACCCAAACTTTCACAGTTCTGGCCAGCTTAGTGAGACCTGGCCCTTTCATCATCTGCATCTGGAAGGAGTAAGCAGAAACTGTGATTATTAATTACTGCCTTTTCCAGTGGCTTGAATTTTCTCCCAATATTCCCTCATGAGGGTGGGTAACCTCTTATAAATGGTTAACCGTGACTGTAAGAGTTTCCCAGCTCTATTGCTGGTAGGAGGCAGCAGGTAACCACCCAAACCAGCACCCTAAAGCGACCCATCCCACAGGTGTCAGGGTATCTGCAATTACTTGATCTGAGGCATTTTGCCAGCAGAGTTTTCGAATGAGAAGTACTGTACCAACAGAGCTGATGGGAGAGGCTGCAGCTAGTCGTTCACCCCTATAATCTACTTGAAAATGTTTTCTGCTGGGTATTTCACATTCATAAAGACTGAACAAGTCTTCAGACAAGCAGCAAGGGAATCATAGAATCTCTTGGGTTAGACAGGACCTTAAATATCATCTAGTTCCAATCAGGTGATGAAAGCAGGAGCTGAGCACAGCTGGGGTTTCTAAGGGTAAAATTGTGTTCTCCAAAGATCAGTAACCACCCTGGTTAACATGAGCAGTGCCTGTTCCAATGGTGCCTAGCATCTCTTGCCTTTCCAAGTCCCAAAAATAGACATCCCTATGGGAATGTGAGGTAATAATTATTACCTCATGTAACTATATTTAGGTAATAATTTAGGTATTTAGATTTAGAGGCACCCTCTAAATATGCCAAAGATCAACAGGACTGAGTCCATTTACGTGAGGTATTTAGAAACACTTTCTTTAGGAAAAACCTGGTGGTTGCAATATTTACCTGAAGTGTTCCAAGGACAGAGATTTAGTGCCTGTCTAGAGTAGGTAAGCAGTCAAACAAATCGCTTAAATGTAACTATTGCAAATAGTGATCTGTTTTATGTGCAAGTCTTCCAATATGTTCTGCACTTACTGTACTTTGTTTGATTTTGGCTTTTTGTATGAGAAACTTAGTTCAAGAGGTTAGCTTGTTATGCATTACCTTCAGTTTACTCCTCTAATGTACCAGCAGTTGGCATAGATTTTTCTGCTAGGCAAAATCATCTCTCTTAAATTACATTGCTACTAGACTTAAATTGTCTACTCCTTCCTCCACGCCTTTAAAATAAATGCTATGAAATGTAAAGTACATTTAATCAGGTTTAGGAAGCTCATAGAACATTTTATAAAGATTTCTATGCTTGCTTTCACTATGTGACAGACAAAGAGCAAAAGAAACTAGTTCAGTTCTTACAGGAGTGGAAAAAATAAGCATCTCCATAGTATACATTCCAAGTACGGTAATAGATTTGAGAATATAGAGAGTATAAAGGGTTTACAGAATGTATCTTGTTTCTTGATGTGGCTCATGTCCATGCTGGGGGAACTTTATACCACTCCAGGCTGGACCACTGCTGTGACTGAGCGTGACGCAGGTTACACTGAAGGTTTCCAGTGTAACCTGTAGTAACATCCAGTTAAAGCTGCCTACGTGAAGTCCAGGCAAGCACTGCAAGGACAATATAAACCTTTTATATTGAACATTTGAGAGGCTATGAGGCAGAGGGGCTTTTATTCATTATGGCATATATTGCTGATCCTAGAAAATGGTGGTGGTACTAATTAATTGGATAATGAAGTGCATTCATCTAATGTTCGTGAAATTGAATAATAGCATGAGTGTGGAAAATGCAAAGTGAAAGCAAGCAAAGTATCTGATGCAGTTCCTGCTAATATGCTTCGCCATCAGTCTGCTTTCAGCCTGCCTTGAAGACTGAGGCTAGCTCTAAATGAGATTTTTTTTTTTTTAATAAGTTGGATAAACAGGTTAAAGCTGAGATATAATGCAAGTGAAGAGCAAGGCACCCAAAGAGATGTGCAGACATAAGAGATATTTTTGATCCAGCCTCTGTCCACTTACTGTATATGCTTTGACCACTGATTCTTGTTCAGATTCATATTGCAGTTCATGAACCACAGCTAAAAGTACGGGTCTGCTAAGCACAAGCACAAACACCTGATTTGAAATGGGTAATTAGAGATGGAAGTCTCTTTATCTTATTTGCCATGATAACCTGTATCCGGGTTTGGCTGAGGAAGAGATTTTATGTAGGGCTGGATAGGAAAGAGAACTGCAAGGAGAATACAGAGTATTTTATCCTGGTTTCACTAGTTTACATTCATCTAAGCTCCACAGTAGGTAAAAGCTGTTATTATTTAAATAGGACATTTTATCAGATGCATAATTATTTATATAATTGCATGCAAAGTTGTTTAAGTAGGAATATGCAATGAAATCTCATTGCAATTTCTTATGAGCCATTATATACACATAACCCAAAGGTTGACCTGCCTTCTCTCTCCTGGGCTGTTCTGCTCATTTTCTGCAGGTTAGAGGCTCTGTGGGAAGCACCTGTGCAGCTGCTTTGCCAGGTTTTGCAGAGATGTCCCACCTGAAAGTGATCTTTGCTCCTGTCACGCTTTTATTATTGTCTGTCTCATGGTAGTTCCTAGCAGCTGCAGTCCCTATATCTGCTGTGTTACAAACAAAAAGCTGAAAACGAGTCCTTGCTGCTCGGAGCACACAAGTGCAAGGCTTCTAATTACACAAATGGGAGGATCTGAGTCATTAAGGTGATGGGGTCTTCAGCATGATACCGAACATTTCCCCTGCTGTTGCTTTAACTTGCCATCATCTCCTGTTTTCCTAATACTATTCTTCAGAGAGGGCACTCGGTACTGACATAAAATCTGTTCATTCACTGTGAATTTTATTTAGTCACTGTGTTACCCTAAAAGAGAAATAAGTTATTATTGCAAAGCCCTTCAGATCCATGAATGAAAAG
>VXAV01004763.1:251517-287657 GCA_013399715.1 Alectura lathami
TTTTTTAATGGAGGTAGAAGAGGCAATACCTTTTTCAAAAGTGAGTTGGCATTTCACCTTGTGTAGAACTGAGATTTAGGCTCCTGATACCATTTCCAAACATAATATATTAGCTCCTTTATACCTTTATTCAAGATCATGTCACGTTAGTAGAGAAGCAGAGCACCTGATGTGTAATCAATAAATGTGAACATTTCACAGAAACAAATTGCCCTCTGAGGAGGAATGGATTGCCAAAGATCATATTTTAAAAAATGTTCCATCCTTATGAGCAGGAGATGGGGGTCATGTCAAAGTAATGGAAAGACAGAGTAGAAAAGAGATATTACATAACAAAATACATTCCTATGTCTTTATCCAATGCTATCTTTATTACAACAGCATACAAAACTCACAAGTGTTTATATCTGAGATTTTCATATGTTCCCATGTCATTGGGGTGGAAAGTCTCATAGAATGTTCATTGCCATTGTGGTTTGTTATTCTCATATTACTTGATCATACTTAGAACCCATTTTATCCATACAAAACAGTAGATTCATCTAGATTCTAAACTTCTCTGAGACACGTGCTGACAGCACCTCAGCCTCTGAGATTAAATCTTGCAGACTAAGAGACAGAATTTAGATTTAACAAGAAGAACAGACATCGTTCTCTTTATATACTGATTTTTATTGTATCTGTCCTTATGTCACCTGTCTACAACAAATTCAATGAAGCAAATAACAATGTGCGGAGGAAAAGCTTGTAATTTAAGAATTATACAGCGGATACACACGAAGAAACTATTTCATCATTTATCATCAGTCTTTTTTATACCTTTGAAATATTTAATCTAATGTAGGCGTTCCCAAAAATAGGTTATAAAAATCATCTGCGGTTTGAAATGCATCACTTTCTTTCTTTTGTTGATAAGCATCAACTTTGGGGGGAAAAGGGGGATAATGTGAGACAGATAAATCTAATTTGAAAGAAAATGAGCTTGCTGGGAAGCCTACAAAATGCAGAAAACTTCAGTTGCAGGACTTAGTCCTGGACGGTGATCCTGCCATACTGAAGAAGCATTACCCAGCACAGGGAATCATCATGGCTTTACAGGCTGCAAAGTCTGTCACTTTAATTTACTCTTGCTGCTAATGGTTAAAATATGGAAAATGTGAATCATTTGGCTATGATTCAACAGGAGAATGCTGTCTGGGTTGACTCCTGTGCTCTGCTTCAAATACATACGTAAGACTTGTGCATACATTACACTAGAAATTGTTTATTAGCTCTCTGTGACTGGGTGAGTTTTCCTGAAAGCCTGCTTTTAGAGCCATCCTCCTCATGCCATCAGCATCGGTGAGCACAGGCAGGGGCAGTGCTCCTGTTAGGAGTGATACACCTCATTTGCTTACTTGGCAACACTGGGTCTTCTTTACTGGTGATGTAAACTGAATAGGGATTAGTGAAAGAATTCAGCAGTCGAAGAAGTCTGATGCTGATAGGGGAGATTTAGCCATAACCTGTCCAACTAACCAATAATAAAAAAAGCCCTTCTTTTATTTGTCTCTTCCTGGAAAAATCCAGGTTTCTGGGCCCCAAGTAGCAGCAGCAGCATCTGTCACAGGAGACGCATAACTGAAGAGTTTAGAAAGTTTTGGTGATGTGGGCTAGTTAGCCATCCTTCCTTCATGAAAGACTCCCTGGGGATTCCATTCAGCACCAATTGCCAATCATTATCCATTCCTCATGGAAAACTTAAAAGTTCCCATCTGACAGGATCACTCCAGGGACACTGGTGGTTTTAGACTGCCTTGCTCTGAGATTCAGCCCTGAAGTATGGACAAACTTTTTTTAATTACATGGTGAACTGTTACACAGCGCGAAACTGCCCTATCATTAGGCACATATAATACACACTTTATTTTCTCTCTTCAATAAATCTTTTTATATACCGTACCATACATATACATATCTATATATATGAACTGTTACAAATTTGTGCCTGATTGTAAAATGCAAAACATGCTGAAGATAAACTAGATGAAAGAAAGAAAAAATCAAGATGCTATTTTTAATGAAAGTAACAGATTAACATACTTTAAAAAAAAAAAAAAAAAAAAAAAAGTATTTGGAAGTGATTGAATGCCCCAGCTAATTTGAAATGCAGTGTTTGTTATGGTTTTAGAGTAGTTCCTAGTAAGCATTAAATGGAAGAGCTTTTTTGTGTTTACACAGGCACGGTGGGATGGCCTAACAGGGCGCATAACCTTCAACAAAACTGACGGCTTGCGAAAGGATTTTGATTTGGACATCATTAGTCTCAAGGAGGAAGGAACAGAAAAGGTATTTTGTAAATATAGAAAAGGTATTTGTAAATATAGAAAAACACATTTTGTAAAATGATGTCAGAAAGCTAATTTGGCAGTTGCATGGGAAAGGCCATTCTCCTCAACTTGAATCTCCTGTGATTGGGGTAAAAAACAGTTAAATTAAACAGAGCTACTAAGACTTCTTTAATTGTTTTGCAATGTATATCTTGCATTCTAAGGTGTTGGATAGGAATTTGGGACTGATGATAATTATCTGAATGATAGTAATTATTATAAGCACACATTATCTTCTGTTCTTGCCACTGTAACTTAGTGTGGTAAGTTTATGTATGTATGTATGAGAGAGAGAGAAAATCCTTAATGTTTTTGAGCTTGATCAGTTATTTTGCCCTCTCATCCCTAACTGCTTATTACAGGTTGTGCTGAACAGAAGACTAAATTATTTGCATCATCTTTGTTTGAAAACAAAAAGTTCTGTGTGATACAATTCAGAAACTGGCTCTGCATTCAAACAAAAGCCAAATTAATAAAATTCACATTCCTTGAGGAAGTTTAGGGAAGCATGCCTCAGAAAAGAAAATTTGAAGTCAGAAGTTCTTGTTTGCCTTATTTTACCACTTACAAATTGTCCTGAAGATGCAGAGGGGTAGGACAGGGAGCACTCCTTGACTTGCAGAGAGCATGGAGAACTCCAAAGCCAAGGATGTTTTTGGCTGTGATCCACAATTGCTGCTGCTGCTACCATGCAAACCCCAGCACTGACAGCTAGGAAACATGCTGGAGAACAAGGGGGCTCAGGAGGTCCTGGAGGGAGGTGGGATGACCTTGCCCTGGCTCTTGGGCAGCCACCATGGGCTCCTGACAAGCGCTGAAGGAGAAGGCTGCTGCAGGTGTCTGAAAATCCCCACGGTGGGTAACATCACCAGCTCACGTCAGCTGGAGGCTGCAGCGTCCGTTACTCTGTGTACACTGGCTTGACTCTGAATGATCATTGCTGATGGGTAAATTGAGACTTTAAATGTAATTGCTCCCACACAGCTCTCCAGACTCGTTCTTTTTTCATTTTTAATGAAGCACTCTGTTTATTTTTCTCTGTACCAAGGCTGCTGGCGAGGTTTCTAATCATTTATATAAAGTGTGGAAGAAGGTTTGTATGCAGACAGGTGATGCAAAAAACCTTTGGGTTGGGTCTTCAGACTCATCCTTTGGGTTTTGATAGTAACACTCAAATTGCAGTTTAGAGACAACAGTCTATCTGAAAATATGAATTTTTGTAGTAGGGTAAGTTTTGTCCAAACTTGAAGCACTATAACTCCAAATAATAAAAAGACCCTGGCAGGATTCAGATTTGTTATCAAAACCTTTTTTTGTTATTACTGTTTTATTTCATGGGAGCTGTGCCTTTCCCCTCTTTGAGCAAAGGCTCCTGGCTGCAGCAAAGCAGTCCTTTTCTCAGCAGTTTTCCTTCCTGATTCACCTAGGATTTACCATGAGTGGTAAATTTACGCCATTTCAAATGTCTATGAGCACCAGTAGCAGGATTGTTTTGACGTGCAGGGAGGTTTTTTTGCCTCCCTCAAGAACACGTACTGTGCAGGCAATGTTCTAGCATCATTGACTCAAAATTTTGACAATGTGTTGTTAGTTCCATATTAGATGATTAAGTAGATGCTGTCATTCACTAACATATGGAAATTTGAACTAAGCTTGTTTATAAAAGATCTAAATTACCACAGGAATCTCAGTCTTCTTTTAACATAGGAAGTCTCTGCTTGCTGGATAAGGCACTGCAGTGGGAGTCAGAGACCAGTTCCATGTGCTGTTCCCTGCTGGAATTACCACCCACAGTTCTCCATTCTATAAGGAGAAGATAACAACTGCATTTACCATGTTTAAAGCGTTTTGCATTCACAAGTTGAAAATTTCTTATAGCACTTAGAATTATATATTTTTTATATCTTTTGCACAGCTCTTATTATTTTGGACCCCTCCCACATATGCAATTAAAAGAGATTTTGCTTTTGTGTTTTTTAATGGTACAGAGCAGACCAATGTAAAGCATCCTACAGCACTATTTTCTTGTTCTTGTAAAGGACATACTTAGTAACTTTTTTTGATATCAGTGAATCAGGCAAAGGCAAAAGGACTCCATTTCCCTCATTACTGCTTGAATAGATCATCCTACCTGACCTGTAGAACGCTATTGAACCAATCTGGCTTTTGAGTCTAGGCACTTTGTGTTACGCTGAATTGATTTAAACCAAATTACAATTGGTTCAGAACACAGACTTGCTGAGAAGGGCATATGACACCTCTCAAACTTGTCACTAAACTGCAATAAATCTCCTGGATTCACCATAGTGATGTACTACCTTGGCCTCATTCTTCCAGTGCCCCTCCGACCTCCTCCATTGCTCTAATCAAGGTTGACCTGTGGTGTCATCCCTATCTTCAGATGTAGAGTGGTTTCCTGGTGTATTTTGTATGCACTGTGACTGTGTTGTTCCATGTTCTCCACAGTTGTTCTCCTCTTCCCTGCTGCCAGCCAATGAAAGCAAATCAAGTCAGTGACAACAAGCAGAATGGCTTTTGATAAACTCAGCCACCCTGGTGCAAAATCAAGGACAATGGTTATTTGCTATGATCCTGGCACAGACTATCATAATATCCAACATCTTATTCTGTGTATACTTTTCAGATCAGTTCCTCAGCCTCACCTAATTTTGGAATCAAAAACACTAGAGCCTGTAAAACACTACAAAATATGGCATGACCATCCCCATTAAGCATACTTTGGATAAAATATGTATGAAAGACAAGAGCAATGGCACCTATGGACACAAAGCAAAAGTTTGTATTAAATGGTAGAGTTATTACCCCAAACTGACAATCAGCAGGCACAAATTCATCTGCTGGGTTTGTTACAAAGGTGAGGCTATCTCTCAGTTAACAACTAAAGAATAAGTGTCCTGCCTGGGTCTGATGATGGAGCATCTAATGGTGGACGCAGACCTTCAGTACACAAGACAAGTCAGCAGGTTGTGTCTTAGACTTACCTGGCAGCTTCACAGGCAATCCCAGCAGGGAGGATCTGAAAGTTGATCTTTCCTGGGTAGAGCTGAAACATGCTGGCAGAGTGGTATAGCAAGGCAAACTGCTCTGTGGATGGACAGTATCAATCCCCCACGCCATCCATCTGGTGCTCTCCACAGATGTCCAAAATACAAACCAAACTGAGCAAGCTTCTGGCCTGGGGTTTTCTTACACCAGCTCTCAACCACACTATATATTTAAAGCAAAGGCAAAAAAAAAAATTCTGAAGATGCTTTCAGACTGCATTTATGTTGAGTAAGTAGTTATCCGAATAGATCAACTCCATGTTTATAACTTCTGCCATCATAAAGTATAAATCCAGACCAACTGAAATCACGGAGATTTTTCCCTTTGGGCATTAGATCAGACATTAAATATCACAGTTCTTCACTGTTTCTGGAACTAGGAAGGAATTAAAAATCAGTTTTGCCTTTGGTCACTTATATTTACTGGGCAAATACTGTTTGGTGGGTGAAATGGTTTCACCTTGATAGTTCTGTCATGTATAGTAGTCAAGAAATGACAGAATAATCTTTGCTAAACCTGATAAAGGCACAGCTGAAGCAAAAGGCCACTGCATCCATCAATCTACTTCAACATATTTATTCAAGCTTTTAATCTCTTGCATTGGAAGAGAGCGATCTAGCTGTATGTTTCAACTCTACCATTTACAAAAGTAAAAAATCCATAAAAACAGACATTTGACATTTTTTAACAGGAAAGGAAGTCAACATGTTCCACTTTTGTAGCAAATTGGCTAATACACCACGGTATTGACATGCCTTATACTCTTACAGTTAAACAATTTCAACCTACTTTTGAAAGAGCAGTACGTTCCCTGTGTTTTCTAAATGTGAAAATCAACCATTTGATGCTACTTCCCTATTCAGATCTACAGCCATTTCCCTTCTCTAGCATCTTGTACTGCTGCTGTCTCTTTCTGTGATGACTAGAGCCAATTCACACTTCCCAAGTGGTGAACATTTAGAGAACGCTGCATTTCACCCAGCCAGTGTGCGATGGCTGGGCAACCTCTCATCCATTCTCTCGTGTGTAGATCGGCGTCTGGAACTCCTACAATGGCCTTAATATGACAGACAGCAACAAGGACAGATCAACCAACATCACGGACTCATTGGCCAACCGGACGCTGATCGTCACAACCATTTTGGTAAGTCTCGGTGGGCAGAACTGAAGTCACCATCCATGGTGCAGGTCGCAGGTATGGCTGGTGTTGTGTCATGAGGCTCTCCACAGCCACCATGCCACCTCTGACCTGCACTCCCCTGCTGCCCTCCTCCTTACTAAAATATGTTTTGGTAAAATACCATTTTCAAGCAAATTTTTGGGTATAGACTCAGAACCAGTGTAGGTTTTCATCCATCTGTAAGGTGGACTCAAAATACCCCACTGCCAGTGAAAGACTTTGGGGAACCTCTGTCTTCAAAATTGTTTAGCTTACTTCAATATTTCATCCCTTATATACATACTGCATACTTTTCTTCCCAGAAGAATTAACACACGCAAATGCTCAGTTTTGTAGTCACTGTTATACATCCTTTCTTTTATACTGAAAATGAAATGAAGAGAAAGGAAAGAAAGCAGCAGACAGTGGACAGACTGATTGAGCTATGTCCTTATTATGATGAACTGAAAAGGTGGAAATGGGTATTCACCCAGTTGCCCTGCTTCATGTTTTCTCCCTGGCCAGTCATGCCACTTCTTTTTCACCTGTTCTGCCTAACTCCTCAGGGGAAGGGAAAGAGGTCAAAAGCTCCCTCCACTCTCCTTTTCTATTGCCAGAGGTCTTTTTCCACACTAAATTGCAGAAACGTTTTTGCCCAAGCTTTCTTCTACCCAAAATCCTTTAAAAGGAAAAACAAGTTAGTTTGCAATATTGTTTTTCATTTTCTCCTATGAGTACCTGTTCAGCTCACAGCTATATCACACATCAGAGGATTTTTCAATAAAGATTTATTTATTGCAAAATATCAAATTTTAGTTTCTGCTTATGATTTTTTTTCAGTTTTTTAACCTTCTCCTTCCATATTTCTTCCTATCCCTCAGGGTAGGACCGTGTTGAGTACAGATCTTGTATCTGATTTTGAAGCTGCTAAGCACTACTTTAATTAAAGCCCATGGGAGCTATGAATGATCTGTTCCACTGACAGTTAGGGCCCTTATGCTTATCACTAATTGATTCAGTAAATTTGTTAACACACCTAGAGCAGCTTTTAATGGACGTGGTAAAATACTGGTATCCATCTAATTGCAATCCGTTAATAAAATATTCACATAGTTTAGAGAAACTGATACAATCTGAAACAATCCTCCTTTCTGTTGCTATATCTGCTGTGTTTTTCTATAGGAAGATCCCTATGTTATGTACAAGAAGTCTGACAAGCCCTTGTACGGAAATGACAGATTCGAGGGTTATTGCCTGGATCTACTAAAGGAGCTGTCAAATATTTTGGGCTTCATCTATGAGGTCAAACTAGTTTCTGACGGTAAATATGGAGCCCAGAATGACAAAGGAGAGTGGAATGGGATGGTCAAAGAGCTCATAGATCATGTAAGACTGAATCATTCTCTATTTTCCTTTTACCTGCAGTGTTTTATATGAAGCCCGTCTGCTTGAAATGTTCACACTAGTTTACAGTTTTTTAGAGCCACTGGTCTGTCCTACTGCCTCTTACTAGAGCAGGAATTCATGGCAGTACATCTGAACCAGCAGTGCCCAGGTGTTGGGGGGAACCTCCAATTGCAGTGGGGCAGCAGGCACTGAGCTCACACAGAGCCTGCCCACCTCTTGGTTACAAGCTCCGGCGGCAAAGGCAGAACCTGCGGTGCTCCTCTGCCCTGCGGCAGCCTATGAACGTCAGCCTCCCAGGGACTGAGCCCCACAGGGCTGCGCCTCCCCAGGGATCGAGCCCCCCGACCGTGGTCAGACCTTCCACACACAGAAGCCATGAGGATCCCCCACATGCAGAAAAAGGAACTAGAGTGTCATGTACCCAGTAGTACTCTAGCACTGTAAAGTTTTGTCTCACGCTTTGGATTTGTAGTCAAGTGTGGTTTAGTTTTTAATACTCAGGGGAAGAAATGGAAGGAATAGTAGTGTGTTTGCATGAAAACATGAAAAAGAATGAGTATTTTCCCATTTGTGTTTTCAGAAAGCTGATCTGGCAGTTGCTCCTCTCACTATTACTTATGTAAGAGAGAAGGTAATTGATTTTTCCAAGCCCTTCATGACGCTGGGAATCAGTATCTTGTACAGGAAGCCCAATGGCACAAACCCTGGTGTTTTCTCCTTTCTAAACCCTCTTTCTCCTGATATTTGGATGTATGTTCTCCTAGCCTGCCTTGGAGTCAGTTGTGTCCTCTTTGTCATTGCAAGGTAAGTCAATGACGTAGCTCTAGATGCATCCATATTTAACTACATCTCGTCCCATAGGTGTTGCATAGGCTTTGCAAAGTATCTGTAATACTGTCCTAAGGGTTTTATCCAGTTCTAAAACATAATGTTCTAGAAGATCTCTTGGTATTTTCGTATCAACACTGCTATCACTTTTATATATTGCAATGTGATGGGATTTAACTTTCCTTAAGGGCTGAATGGATAGAAATATCCGATGAAATGTGTCAGCCTTTCTTTGTCAGTGTGCAGCACCTCAGCAGAGTTGAAAAGTAGTTGGTATTACCTGCATGTAAGCACTTCTTTTTTCCACTAACAGCGCATACAGTTAAAAGGTAAGAAAGAGGATGTGAACGTGTTTTTGCTGAAGGATGCTAATTAGCTCAGCTCATTTCCCTTTGAAAACACAAGATAATGTGCCAGGGGTCCTGAGGGGATGGTGTACAAGGTGTTACATACCCAAGTCTCTCTTCCAGTGCTGTCCTGAGGTACACTCTGCACTGCTTATAAGTGGAAGGTTCCCATTGAAGTCCCAATGCAAATGTACTAGGAAACAAGCACATACACATCACTTCTCCAAAAGAATCTAAAGCTCGTGATGTACTCAAAAGCAGGTGCGCCTGGAAGTTTCTGGACGAGTGGTTCACAGTCACACCTCCTGATGGCCAACAGAGCAGCCTATACCCTTAACATTGAACTTGACCTTAAAAACTCTAGACAGCTGATATGGTTTCACAAGTCACCTACAAGACACTTGTCATGGCCTCAGGGACCATGGGCCATGGTTTGTGAGTCAGCTACTCTGTGGCTTTGAGCAAGTGAAAACCAAGCTTGAAAGAAAATGAACTTAGAAACATCAGAGGAAATTGGTCATTTGAGGCATTTTTGTTTTCTATATTCTTCAATAAACATGGACTCTGTGGACTGGCATAGTTATTGTCGCTTTCTTCAAATAATGGCGTTGGATTATCATTTCCTACTGTTTTTCTTTGATCTCCTGTTATTCTTCATTTTTTCCTTTTCATAATTTAAAACAAAGATTTTTTTTTTATTAGTGCTTCACAGAGATTCATTTTTTGGATCATTTTATGGAGGATCACTACGGCTTTCTCCACTTCCATTATGCATTTTTTAATATACACAGCAATGTATTCCACATTAATGGAGTACATGGGAAAACAGGCTGAGAAAACATTTATAATATGAAATAAAAGAACTGAGGAGATATATCATTGAAAACCCATCCTTTCACATCTCAGCAAAGATAACATGGAAATGGTGCAGCTTTTATTGCAAATTATGACATTCAACTCTAAGGAGTCAGTCATAATGTATACATGCCAATGTATGCATGCATAACCCTCATTCAAATGTCATAAAATAATGGTAATCATGAATTGACACATTCTGCCTGACTTCCACATGTGTGTGAGCCAAGTGAAAGTCTTGCTGCTTTTCTTCCAGTTCACTCTTTTCCTCTAATCAAAAGACAGTCCTGTAAAATCTTCATCTCACAGGTGCAGTTCTGCTGAGAGTGATTGGCCTTGGACATACATTTCTCTGTGGTCCACTAGTTCCAGGAGGTCAACCTATCTGAAAGCTTCATATGTTTGCATGTTTCTATACCAGTATCAAGGTACAGAAATTTGTGAGATTTACTTTTTCCTTGAAATTTCTGAGAATGTGAAGAAGGATGGGGGAATTAGAGGAGGACTGATCATGGGTTAACTTATTAGTGTTGGCCCTAGGTAAGAGAGAAAGTTCATCCCTCCCTGGCAGTGATGGGACTGTACACAATTAGTCATGGCTTCCCACAACCTCTTGCTGTGGCTCACTGTACCATAAATAATAGCACTTACTGTACGCAAATCATGATCTCACTCATGACTAATATTAAATCTGCCCGACCATGACAGAATGCAGTTGTGTGCCAAGGCTGAAAACATCCCACAGTCCTCTCCACCTCAGAACAGGCAGAAGGGAAAGCAAAGTCCAAGTTATCCTCAGCACTTTTTTTTTTTTTTTTTGCATCAAGGCTGCAAGAATAAATAAGCATCAGGGTCCTCTGCCTGCTTGCAGAGATGCCTATGCACAGACGCGCAGCCAGGAACAAACTGAATAGAAATGCACAGTGTTCACAGATCATCAGTGAAACCTGTTTGCTTTACTCTCTTGACTGTTAGATACTGCTCCAAACTACAATGCAACTTTTCGGTAAATCCATAGCTTTGGCCTGTGTAACTGTGTTGTGGTGGTTTTTTTTTTTGTTTGTTTGTTTGTTTGTTTTTTTCATAATTTTTCCCAAAACACAGTAGTTCTATGTGCAGCGTTAACTAATGAAGCCTGATTTCCCTACAGGTTTGTGTCTCATGGTGGATCGTGATCACCAACTGAAGTGTTTGTTTGCTTGTTTGCTGTTCCTGCAGCTGAAGGATTTCTAAGACATCCCTCCCATGTGCATTAACTGCTCTGCAACATGCTGGGAGCTTGTCCTGCAGCTTCTCCCCTATGCGGCTACTGCTGCAGCGATTTACAAAACTTGCAGGAGTATAACCTTTAAGACCTCTACCTAGTTTTCAAATGTGGCTAAAAAGTTTAAATGTCATGAGAGATATAGGACCACACATTTTTACTACGCAGCCCAAAACCTGAATTGCAACAGCTCAAATATATCAAGTATATCATTCTCTTAACCCATCTATGCTAGGGAAAGAGAAGAACATGCTAGTTAAGCAAAGTACTTAACATTATTTTCTGAATTTACACATTTTTCTGACAAATGCATTTTGGGAACTGATGCTGAAAACCAATCTCTAATTATTGCAACTATATAGGCTGGAGAAGTACGTAAAACTGTTCTCACATGTGGTATTAATTTACACCAGACTTTATAAATTTTAATTTACTGTAAGAAGCTAAGCCATCCTTAATGCAGTCCACATGTAGGACTGTTCATGTCTTCAGATGTACCATGATTTCTGCAAGATTTGCTAAATGTTTCAGTAAATATTGTCTAGTCTGGTTTTAAGAATCTCAGGCATCATCTGCTTTTTAACACTGTTAACGGTGTTTAGACATCAGTTCACAGAAGACAAATACTTGGGGATAATCTTCATGGACTGGGGTAATTTTCCTGTTATTCCTTCAGATTTTTCAGTAGCTGAACCATTTCTGATTTCTCTTTGAGGATTATGTAGCCCTGTCATCGTTACATTAGTTTTAAACTCAAACAGTGAAGTTTTTGCACCGCTAAAGGTTACAGATTGACAAAGCTCTTTTCCTAAGCACACTGAATGCAGAAGGCATTTACTGTGAAAATTTCCCTTTACTGCTACTGTGCTCTTGGGGTCATGGTAGAGCTGGGCAGCTGAGGTAACCATCAGTCATACAAGGTGAATAAGGTCACACCCTACAGAAAAAAAAAAATCCCTAGGTGACCTTTAACATCTCTTTTGTAAGAGGGAGAAAACTAAGGGGAAATGATAGGAAAAACACAAGACCAGAGTGAGGGATGAAACAGAGCAAAACTCTAACCCAGCCTCTTAGAGCTCAGCACAACAGTAGAAACACCAGCTTTTATTTTGAAGTGGTAAAGTAAAATAAACCTTAGTATCACATTAAAATATATATCCATTGTGATAAAAATATTTCCAGTCTGGCAGAAAGAGTTTTGCTGCCAGAATCTTGTTGCCACTTTCTAGGAACCACTGTTTGGCTGTTTTGGTCATGGAGACGTTTGTCTCATCCCAGCCTGGGGCTTCCTGGTCAGGCCCCAGAGCTGTTTGCATATCTTCCCGCTGTCCTGTAGGAGCACTCCCACACCTGTGGGCGAACTCACAGCATGGGACTGCTTCATTTTCCTGGTCCCTGGGTGTTCAGGCAGTGCATGGGTCTTAATGCTGAGTCTCTTGTTCAGGGTGTTTACTCACATGTGCACAAACTGAGCTGGGAAACATTTCATTGCCACACAAAGGCTTTCTGAAACGTGTAACTTGGTGATTGCTTTTCTTCTAACTGGTATATGCAGAACTGTTGTATCTTGAATCTGAATCTTTTGTTGCAATTTTTAACCACTGTGGTACTAGTAATGGTAATATTGCTCAGCTAATGACATCCTAAGCTACATACTGTTTCAATTAGCGGGTTCATTACTACCAGAGTTCATTACTTCAGCTAAGCAAGGCACTCTGCTTGCAACCGTGCGTAAATTCAATGCTTAATTATATTGTTGAAACAGTAATTAAAATGTATTGGCATGACAATGTCAATTAAAGCTATATTCATAAAGTTCATGCGAAAGTATGCAGCAAGCCACAGAGCAGTGGGAAACAAAGGCAGGCAAGGCACCTTGGGGAGGAACTGTCTTTAAAGTAACTCTGCCAAGTATTTTGCAGACCAGAAGGGGCACGGTTTGCATTTGCAGCACAGCACATGAGGAACAGGGCGGAATTCCTCCATTCAAGGCTATCACCTGCGCAATTCTTTCCAAACAGCATGACCCTATGGCTTTCAGGCACTGCAGTTTCTCCCCAGTGCCCCCCAGCTACCAGCAGCCGTTTTCTCCACTGCCAGGGCAGCTTGGTGAAGGGCGAAGGCATTCCACATCAAGTGTCTTGACCACAGGCAGCTGAAAATGGTTGCCTTCAGAGGGCTGCTCCTCCTTCACTATTCTCCAGATGGCTTGCCATGGAGCAGCATGGGGGCTTCAGGCTGTCCCCCCACTCCTTCAAATGTCTGCCCAGAAGCAGGGCATTTGGGCCATTCCAGCAGTCTCATCCTTGAGGGTGATGACCAAAGAGCAGCAAGAGTAAGATGCAGCAGGCCCTGTGCTAGAAGCAAGGCTGTGACACGGCAGCTCTTCTCCACAGCTTGCGTGAAGCAGCTGCTGGACGTCCTGCAGACAGCCTTTCTGCAGAGGTTTCCTTTTCTCCTGTTTTCTTCATTAATCTCCTCATTTTGTGCGTTGTTCAGGTCTGCTGCTGCTGTGTGTTTTCTATTTGATGTTTACAGATTGTTTCTGTTAACTGCCACAGGTTTACACCTTATGAATGGTATAACCCCCACCCGTGCAACCCAGACTCAGATGTTGTGGAAAACAATTTTACTTTACTAAATAGTTTCTGGTTTGGAGTTGGAGCTCTCATGCAGCAAGGTACATCGGTTACACTTCGTTATCGCACACGTCCCACAGTCTGCTCAAGGGCTTCTGTGCTGGTAAACTCCACCCTCTGTAATTGCAACTTATACTGTAAAACCTGATCTCAGAATGGAGCAATACAGGAAAGCAAGAAAACGACGTGTCTCTGGAGCTGGGAGATGGCAGAGGAGGGGAACCTGTCGAGTCCGGGATAGGGCTGCAGCAGGATCAAGGAAGGGAAGCATCTGGAAGAGAGGCAAGCAGACAGGGTCCCATTAGGATCACTGGAGCTAAAATAGAAAATTCTCACTAGAGGGATATGATGTTCTTTATGCTGAAGTAGAATCTGTTGATTTAAGAGGTCTGGCAACAGGAAAATATCTTCCCCAATTGGGCTTCATCCCAGTAGAAATAGTAGCAGCCTTAGCTACCCTAGAAAATTATTTTCACTGCCAAACAGAAAAGATTATGCATTTTCTTCAGAAGGATTGTAAAGTCTGTTGGCAGTTGTCAAATGCTTCATGTAAAACCGAAACCAAACCTTTTCTTTGTGGCTTTTCTGCAGGTATGAGTCCCATCCTTCTGTAAACGCATCCAACCCTAGAAGCATTAACTTAACACAGTCACAAGTCCCTATTGCTGATGATTTTGGAAACAGATGACATTACACTCAATTGACAAGGAAGGGCAGTGAAGCTCACTCCATATGGGAAGTAAAAGAGATATGTGTACTAACCACATTTGGTTATGGCATACATATTCAAAGGTTTCCAATTGAATTACTATTCACCAAAACTGGGGTCCACTGAAAGGGATGAAAATATTTTGACAAACATTCTGACAAACATTTCCAGTCAAATCAAAGCTGAACAAAAAAACCCGCCCCACGACAACAACCAAAAAGGCAATCCAGAAGAAATCCCAGATTGCTTCGGTATTAAATTCCTAGACACTTAAGTACAGAATGTAAAACCATCTCTACACTCACCCAGGTACAGTTTATTCTTCCCTCTTTAACAGACATGAGTAGCAATAAGAGAAACATTGGGAGGATCTTTCCTAGACATGGTAGAGATTAAAGTTTGTCTTGTACCTAGGATGCCCTTGCTTTTATTGGTGCATTGACAGGATGGAAAAACCCTTTGAGGTCATTCAAAGCCTCATAGAAACGGCTTTGAAGGCAACCAGGTGAAGGAAGAGCTATTCTGTTTTGCTTTTTTGTTTTGTTGTCCTCCCAACTGATCAGTGAAACACAGACTGAGGTTTTACAGTATCAGGCAGGTGTGTGTATATAACTGTGACTGCCGTGTGTGTGAAAGTGCCCTAGGATTTTGTGTTTCAATGTACTGCCTTTTTTGGAGTTTACCATCATCCACAGCAAACTGTGGGATGCAGTGTCTGCTCGTTACCACTACCTTGGGTACATGACAGTCAGCCCCAACCAGACTCTGCTTGTCTTTCAAGGAGCTTAAAAACAAAACAAACAAGAGAAAGAAAGAAAAAACATTTGTAAGGCAACACAAATGTTTCCATGTACAAACTTGTGGTGCGTGTGACTGTAAGTGCATCATCGTTAACGTGAGAGCTTGAAGTGAATGGTTGTGAGAGTTTGCATCCACTGTTACACTCTTTCTTGTTGACAGCAGCTGCTTGCTATGCTTGATTGGAAGCCACTTGTTATTAAATTTTAAAATGTGATGATCAGACTTTCTCTTTTCTACAGAGCGTGAGCAAAGTCTGGATCAGGATTGGCTGTCATGTCTGCCATAAAAAGGCACTAGAGAGACTTCAGCAAGTATTGTCCCTGACCCCGAGTCGTGCTAGCAACATTTCTATTTAGATGTTATTTCCCCTGTTTTTCCCCTGAAAGTCTCAAACGTTATGCATACTCTGAAAGCATCCAAACAAGGCGCATTTCATCAAATTCATTCAGAGAAACCATTACTTTCAGAAAGGCAAGTTACCTGTCAGAGCCGCCATTCAGCCAGATGACAGGCAGAGCTGCAGTTCTCGGTTCAGGAAAGCGCTTAGGGTGAAGTCAGGGGCATGAAGCTTATACTAATGCTCTTTGCTGCAGTCAGGGCACTTGGAAAGGTGAACACTGAGATAATCATGGAACTGATCAAAAGAAATGCTGGGCCTGCTTGTTTCAGCTGGGAGCAGAGTGTGTTCAGCACCTCCCACAAGCAAAACCAAAGCTCACTGCATAATTAATAGACTGAGGAGTCTTGAGCTTAATTGAACTGAATGTATTCTGCTGTTTTTTCACAAACAACTTTTTGCTAGAGGAAATCACAGGAGGTTTGGCACCCCTCAAAGTCAGCACACAGGGCTTCTCCACCTACACACTTGTGCCACCGTGCAGCTGCACTGGCAGATTTCATGGTTACTTGTCAAGATCTCTGCAAGGTAGCTACCTATTATGCGTTATTTTTCTGTTTAGATCAGAGCTAGGTGTTGCATCAGTGCCCAAGTTCATAATTTGTATGTGTATAGCTGCCTAAGCTTTAAAAAAATTACACCTGGATCGATGCTCCTGGAAGCCAGCTTTTGCAAGTCAAGACAAATGAAAAAATAAAATAAAAAAAAGATTCCATGCTATATAAATAATAATAATAATAATAATAATAATAATAATCTAAACTGAAATGCAAGGAATGTAGAATAGAACACAAATGTAAACCCAGATAGAGCCAGATAGAGATACAGCTCTTGAAATCATTAGGTACAGAATCAAATTTTAAGCAAGAGCTTTTGCTTTTTAGACTGCTGGCCTAATTTGAAATCCATGCAGCACCAGGGCTGCACAGGCAGAGCATCTGCTCTCACAGTTTGGCAATTCTGTCAGCCTGCTGAAACCCTAGGGCTATGCTCAGCACTGACCTTTAAGAAACATGTCTGTATGTTTACAAAGCTGAGTTAAATCTGTTTGCTAGCTGTTTGTAAAATTCTTACCCTTTCAGTCTTTGCCCCAGAAGTCATATTGAGAGTTTTTGCGGAGTCTGAAAATATTCTCTGTAACCTGCTTAAGTTTATTATGGAAATCTTTAAACAGTTGAGGAGAGATAACACATTATCAGCACGTTTTCCAGTAATAGAAATGTTTGTTACATCAAAAGCTTTACATGCTGAGGTCTCCATTCACAGGCACTGAGTATTTTCCTAAATCCATCCCTCATCAGCAAAATAACTACGACAATGCTTAATTTTGAAGTCTAAAGTATTCAAGTGGATGTTCAAGTACTTTGCCGAACCAGATACTCAAGTCCCATATAATGAGCTAAGTTCAGGGAAAAACAAACAAACAAACAAACAACAACAGCAACAACAAATAAAATAAAACTTGCATGAAAATGCTTAGAAATATGACTTGCTGACATTCAGTCTGAGCTGTTAAGAAGCCGTTTTAGTGCACTTAGCACCCAAGCTGGGAGCATGCTGTTTTGTGGGATTTTATGACTAGGGCAGATCACTTTGTCAGTGTGACATGCAGGCAGATCTGCTAAAACCTTTTCATAAATAATTACTGTTAAATACAGTGTCCAAAATCTGCATTGCCCTGTACATCCATAGAATACTTCCATTCATCTTCTGAATTTTAAAATGTGAATCACGCTTTTGCAGTAAGATGTTCTGGGTTTTGAGCTCAGGCTCACAGAAGCTTATGAATTCACTGGAACCATATCGATCACCCTGTTTCTACTTAGGTATTTGGACAGTAGGCACACTTGTAAGGCATTTCTCCTAGGCAGCCTGCAGGTAGAAAAGCATTCTGCTAAAGATCTGTGGTTAAAAATATTGATTAGACTATACTGGCAAAAAGGAATTCAGGAAGCAGATAAAAACTACTAGCACAACTTGTTAGGGTTGTAAGAGGCACAATGAGCATCAGCTCAGAGAGGTTATGGGGTTTACACCCAAGGATAATTCCATTTGTCTTGTATCATGGCATACATCCTCTTCACAGTGTGTTACCATTATAAATGTTAGATGTGCATCTGTGGGATTACTGTTTAAATCATTTTATTGTACTATGGCTCATAAAAGCATTCTGTGCCTAAAAATAGTCTGTGGTATGAGAAAAGGCATCTTTTAGCATCATCTTAATATGATTGTTTTGATGATATTGTAACAGGATCAGAGCTGATGCCCAAAGCTCTTTCCACCAGAATAGTTGGAGGAATATGGTGGTTTTTCACCTTAATCATAATCTCATCCTATACTGCCAACCTGGCTGCCTTCCTGACAGTAGAGAGAATGGAATCCCCCATCGATTCAGCAGACGATTTGGCAAAGCAAACCAAGATAGAATATGGGGCTGTTAGAGACGGATCCACAATGACCTTCTTCAAGGTAAGATGGAGTCGGCCAGCTCCGAGTGGTCAGGCTGACCCGTGGCTGATTGCTTACTGCCTTTGCTGTGAGGGGCAAACCCATGCCTTTGATGGGAGAACCTGAAGGGAACCAGGCCGTGGACCTGGCGGAAGTTCTCCCTCGGGTTGTTTCTCAGGGCAGAATCTCAGCTTCTTACAAACATTTGGCTAAGATTAGTTCAGAAGATCACATTCGCACTGGAAAAATACTGCAGGTAGCCAAAATATGAGCTGGTTTGTCCCTTTCTTAAATGGTCCATGGCCAACATTATGCAGACTATTAATGTATCGGCCACATACGCACATAAACACATCTGTAAGTAAAGGTTCATTTTCTGTAGCTAATTGTTTTGTGGATAAATGCATTCTTTTTTTGCACTATCAGTGTTAATTACATACAAAATGGGTTAATCTCATAAAATGTCAATGTAAAAGCCAACCAGCTATAAATATAGGAAATATGCACAAAAATCCTGTGACAATTAGAATTAATTAGCATCTTCATCGGTAGTCTCAGCAGGGAAGTTAAGCGCTGAATGTAATGGCATCATGTTTTTCACTGTAGCATTTGAGAACAGTGTCTATAGTCAAATATGCAGTGCCTTTGAGAATGAGACACGGTGGTGAAGCAGCAAGTGGGGCAAAATAACACTCAAGTCTGCATGAGCAGACTGTGCTGAGAGCCCTGGTGCTCCATCCTGCGGCTCCTGCCCTGCTTTAACAACAACCCCTTATGTTCACACATGAGGCAAAGTGAGCATTTCCACAAACACATAAAGGACCAGTATTTGGGTCATCTCTCAAAACTAGCGATGTTCAACGAGGTCATTTCAATTATGTAGTAGCGCTACCCCTGATGAAGCTGTCAAGGACAAATTCCCCTTATAATGGCTCTCCTGTGGCTGAATAGAAATGTTTCCGTGCTGAAAGAAATGCACAAACTACCGCATTTTTCAGAGCCTTGTTATAGTCAGTTCTTGAAAGGGTGGGATGACATTTCTGCTAAGTTATGCTGGGAAACCCATTTTAAGATATTCCTGGAAACTGCATAAGGTAAGGACAGGACCCTGGTAGGAATGCGAGGCAGAAGGAACCAGCCAGTGCTGCCTTCTGGAAGGCTCAGGGAAATTCCCTGGGTCTAAGAGATCTTCACCATCCAAATACAGCCACTGTCATTGCCGTTCTGAAGTCAAATTCAGCACCAGAGAGAAATCTTCAGAATCTGTTACTTCTACAATGTTTCATTGTAAATACCTTGTCATTTCACCCTGAGAAGTTCAGAACAAATTTCTAGACCTGGTTCCAGCTCTACACTGATTTTTTTGCACAACTAATCCTTCAGGGTAAAACTTGTAGGCTTAAAAGAATGCAAGCCTCTTAAAAATAATAATAATAACAACATTTCAGTTAAGGTGATTAAATACTCATATGCTATGCATGCTAGGTTACTTGTGCCTGAAATATGTGTGTACACAAACACAAGTGAAAGGACACCAGGTTTTGTACAGAATGGAGATGGATAAGCTGGCAGAGTGAAGGTGACATAGTGAAAGATGCATGGAAAATGCAATTTATCACACTTGTAAACCAGTGAGACACACACAATGCTATATTAAAAACAAAAAAATACATATTTTTTATAACAGAAGCCCTTCAAAAGCCCCACAATATTAGAATTTCCTTATGTTGGCCAAAACTTCAAAAATATTACAGCACAAGTCTCTGTACAATAAATACCACAGATGCTCATGCATGCAAATGGAAGACTGAGTGCCCTGTGAGAGCATGACTTTGCCTCCCTTGTACTATAAAATACTGCATGTACTTCTGGAGCTAAGTAAGCACGTACAGAGCCACACGTGCAGAAGTGAAAGCCTTAAAAGGATGTAAACCCCAATGCTCAGAATGAGGAGATGGCAGGGGTAAGAGTTTCTGTGTAATCATTAATGCAGTTCCCTCACTGCACATGTCTTATGATACAGTTTAAGAAAAAACACCCTTGCCATAAGGGATCAAGAGCAGAGGCTGAAACGATCCTGCCCCTTTTTTTGAGGAGCAGACATGGAGCACTGACCTCACCTGGCCCGGGCTGTCCCAGGGCTGCCCCATGCCATAAAGGACCCCAGTACCCGGAGCACATCCCCAACAGCTGTGCCCCTGCCATTTGGGGGCCACAGGAGTTGAACTGGGGTGCAACTGGCATCACAGGGGCAGATGAAAGGAAAGGAGGAAGCAGTGCCACCAGGTTAGCATCGGTGCAGTAAAGATGTCCTGTAGGAGTGCAGTGCAGGATTTGATTTATCCAAGAGCTTTGCCTAGTACTTAAGGAATGCCAGGAGAAACAGCAGACTTCTTCAGACCAACAATTTTTTAAAGCAAAACCACTACAGGCTGGAAGCACCTCACATGGAGAAGAGGGGAAGGACAGAGTGCCTGACACGTGGTATGTGAGATACAAAGACCAGATGGGTCTGATGTTCTGGTCTGTAAGCAACACACAGCAACAAAACACACTCTGAAAGCATCAAGTGCAGAAAAAGATCCTGGCATGAAATGAACTCTGAAGAACTTTGATTTAGGACTCTCTGCTTATAGCAGCAGAGGCAAGCCCCTGAAATGTGATTTTACACAATGTGCCTAGTAGATGGGATGCGGGTTAGGAACCTTGTGAGAAAATCAAGGTAATTCCATGGTTTTCTGAAAACTCTCCTTGCTTTTATCCAAACTCACGTGGCTCTTTTTATTTATTCTTGCTTATAGTGCATAAACTAACACTTGTGTTTTTTTCCACTAATTCTGGATACCTTATGCTCATATTCCTCTTGTGAATGGTCTCCCTAGACAAACTCTTGCTACAGAGGCAATATTTTCAGGAAAGCTCCTGCAGTGGCTGTGCCTTCTAACCAGGTAGTGCTGGGAATGAAAGCAAAAGCAATTGAAATTATTTGTGGAAGACAAGAGAGTTCTGGCTTTGAAGGAACCCCAGAGTCAGCCTCCACCCTGTACTGCTGTATCCTGGCGTCGCTGTTTTGACAAGCCTGGCCATAGCAGATGAAAATGCCCTGAAAATAGGGCATGGAGAGTGAAGGAGCACCCCAGCGAGGGGATGGGGGTCCAGGCAGGCGAGCCAGTGGGAGCTCAGGCAGCATTCTCCGTGTGTGTGAAGGTACAAATTTGGGCAAAATCTAACTAGAGGCAAGATGTCTGACATCTGCAAATGGTGGCATGAACATATTTCTCCAGACTGCTGTCCTGCTCTGCTTCCAACACATCTATATATCTTCCATTGCTTCCTTGCCCCTCTGCAATAATAGATCTCAATCTTGTGTTGCAAGTCTTGCCAGCTCCCACCTCCTGATTTTTCCACTGAAATCAATGAGAATCCAAAGGCCAGGGTACAGCAAATGATCTATCCTGAAATAAACACAAGTTAGTAAGTCAAGAAGCTGAGGTCTTTCTTTCAAACTCATCTGAATAAGGAATATATCTTTCCAGTAAATTCAATATTGGATTCAATCTACTGCATAAATGTATCATCAGTTTCAAAAGGTATTCCCAGCTGAGCAGGACAAATGGCTTCTACTTGTAAAAAGTCACTTAACCATCTCAAAGCTTAGTGGTATTCAGTGGCTTCAAGACTTAGGTGAAATTTAGTTGAAATTCACAGGTGTTGAATTCACGGGGAAAACGTATTAGCATTTAAAGCTCAAAGAACCAGAAAATCAGCACCTTGCAGGAATCCCCCAGACACTGGTGTTTAATGAGCACTGGCGGTCTCCACACAGTAAGCCTAAAATATGCTGTGATAGCTACAGACCAAAGATGGGGCCCATGAAGGAGGTGAGGATATACTGCCCCAGAAGTGGGGAAACACAAGCATGTAGGGAACCATGGGCTTGTATTTACACCAAAAAGTTGGTTTGTGTGTGTCTGGCTACGAGGCTGTAGCACAGAGTAGTTCAGCAATGGTTGGCTCTGACATCTTGAGGCAAAAGGTGTTTAGTGGTCCAACTGCCTGTGGGTCTAAAGTGGTATTTCATCCAAAAGTGACACTGTGTGCTCGGTGGGTTTGGAGAGCACACAGGGGAAGAGACAGGTTTAATCATGTTAGTACTGTGCAACTGCTTGAAGGTTTTTGGGTTGTGAA
This sequence comes from Alectura lathami, assembly GCA_013399715.1. NCBI lineage: Eukaryota > Metazoa > Chordata > Aves > Galliformes > Megapodiidae > Alectura > Alectura lathami. The sequence continues at coordinate 273,998 of VXAV01004763.1, forward strand.
CAGCGCATCTTGAAGTCAGCATGCACAGTGCTCCTGAGAAGTCCCAGGCAGGTTCAGTTTGTCTTTCCCTGCCTTCCAAGGGCCTTTCGCTGTGGGGTGCTCCCACAGAACAGGGAGAGGAGTGGGGAGGAAGGGACATGCAGCATTGCATAGCGGTGACTGTGGCTTCTGCCATCCTTTTGCCCTGTGCCACGGGGTATTGACACAGGCCATATGCACACTCCTACTGAGTAGCAAAAGTCCCCCAGACTTCACTGGGAGAAGGATTAGGTCCTTATGTCTGATTGCAATGGAATGCTGAAAGCAGAAGTTTGCTAAGAAGCCACTTTGGGTTTGTTTTTCAAGCTTTATCCTTGAAGGACATGACTTCTAGGGAATGACATCAATACAAAAGAGCCAGTACTTTACTCATCATCAGGCTTTTGGAACAGTGCATTTGCCTTGACAGGCAGAAACACTGCTTCTGAGTGCAACAGTATCCAGCTGCACTAATTTAGCTGGATTATGTGTAGTCATTTGCTATAATCCATGTAACAGCATTAGCCCAAAAAAACTTCAAAGTACTTCACAGTTGTGCCAGTAATGGAGTTCCTGGCACTGTAAAAGAAGAAAAAAAAAAAAAAAAAAAAAAAAAAAAAAAAAGATTCCTCAGCATAAAGCACAGCAAGAGAAAAAGGCTGCGAGAAGGAAAACCATTCAAGATATGCTACTGGCATCCTTCACAACAAAAGGTGGATGAAATTTTTCAAGTGTAATGTGGGTGCTGGTGTGATTCTGTGTCCTCATTTTGCCTCCTTAGAAATCCAAGATATCAACGTATGAGAAGATGTGGGCATTCATGAGCAGCAGGCAGCAGACAGCACTGGTGAAGAACAACGACGAGGGAATCCAGCGTGTGCTCACAACAGACTACGCGCTGCTGATGGAGTCGACCAGCATTGAGTACGTGACCCAGAGAAACTGCAACCTCACCCAGATTGGAGGGCTCATCGACTCGAAAGGCTACGGCGTGGGAACCCCTATTGGTAAGATGTTTTCCAGCACAGGTGTTGTGGAGCAGACCCAGCAATGTCCTCTTCAGATGCGTAGATGGCCATCTGCATGATGCCCTAGACTTTTAGAAAATTTTCTCATCAAAACAGACCCCAGGAGCCTCCTTTAAGGCAAAAGGTCTCATCCGCAAGCAGCCTCTGCAGGCTTCATCTGCAGAGTAAAGTCAAGTGGCCTGTTTGCCTTCTGGAGCACCCCATTTGTGAGAAACTGGGTGTCCCTTGTGCTGCTCAACGTCCAGCTTGCTCTACTGAATTTCAGCTTACTTGGAGAAGTCAGGAAAATTACAGGGAGGAGAATAAATATTACATCCAACATACACATCTGAAAGAAAGCTACACAAAAGGGGACCAATTTCTGTTCCATTTTGAGACTCCAGAGCAGCACATAAGAACAATGAGAAGCAATTGCAAGCTTCTGCCTCTGCATCAGGGACTCTGGTGTTTCAAGATCAGCAGAGCTTAAGATTCCCAGTCTCTGTGAACTCTTTCCAGCAGACCTTTTTTTGCATCCCCAGTGTCATTTTCAAAATGTTTCTACTTGTAGAGAATTAGAAAGCGTGTGGGTTTTTCAGTTTGTTTGCTTGTTTTGCACTGGGTTCTTGTGAATCGTTGGTATTGGGCAGCCAGATCTTTTTCTTGTGTAATATACTTCTCCATACTGCTCACATATACATTTAGCATGCCACTCTCAGTTAATAACTATGCAATTCTATTGACTTCAGGAGAATTAACTAGAGTTTATACAGGTATAACAAGTGAAGCATTTTGTCCATTAGTTGCTTGGTAGATCAGATATGAAAAAGGGGAAAAACACCACCGCACTATGAACTGGGATTCTTTATGTTACTGAGCACCTCAGATCATCACACAGATGATATTTTAAGCATATTTTTCCACTGTCTATGTGAGAATGGCCTTCTGCCCGCAAGGAAAAAGGTACAAAAGCTGAAATATCCCCAAATAAAGACAAACACGTGGCAAGAGTTTCATTGCAGATAAAGCTGCCACACTTTAAAACAAGAACAATGAAGGAATAATTGGAACAGATGGTAATCCTCAGAGAGAGTGTATCCATTGGAAATACAGCTGTGAAATATATTTATAAGACATTTCTTGTAGGACAAATGTGCCTTGATTTTTTTTTCTAAAGGAAAACAAGAAAAATTCAGAGGAATAGATACCTCCGAGCACATTGGAATATTGCAGTGTCATCAGGCTTCTTGAGTTTTTAAAAGGTTGATTTCACAGACGAGATAAAGTGTTGAGGTCTTTCCCATATTCACACAGACCCCAAAGCCTCTGTTAATCTTTCATAGCATTCAAGACTATACCATTGCAGAAGCAGCATGGACAACAATTTTGATCCTTTACACCAAAGTTTGAGCAGGTCTGATTCTGCAATTGCTCCTTCAGAAGAATGTGCAACCACATGGTTATGGTTTTCAGTAGTGAAAGCATACTTTGCTCTCCAAATTTCCAGTGGTGGAATACCACCACCACTTGGTTCCCAAGGAAACAATTCATCTATGAATCTGTGGAATTTTGCCTTATTTATCAATGCACCCTCTGCAAGTAAAAAATTGCAGATATATGCTGTCTTCCTTCTTCGTTGTGCCGAGGTAGGATGACAAAAATTCGGATGTATCAACAAACATCTCCATTTATGCTTATTACTGAGCAGGGGTCACAGGAAGGAGAGATTTCATTAGATTCTTGGCAAAGAAAAATCTGCAGCAATGGCTGATGGTGAGTTTGCTGCAGCCTGGAAGCACTGCTGTAAATGAGGCACCTCTAAGAAAATCTGTGCAAAATGTCACCCTGGGAGGAATCCGGCTGAAGAAAGCAATGCTATTATAGGTGTCAGGACAGGTATTAACTCCAGTATCACTGCCAGTGCTGATGTGAGTAATTCTAATGCTAAAGCTATTACCAGTTCCTTGGGACACTGCTAAGAATGTAGGTGGATGTATTTCTTGTCCTGAGAGGTAGGTTGCTAATAGCTCAGTAGCCGTAAATGCTATGCTGAATATTCAAAGAGGTGTTGAGACGGATTTGTGTGCAGTTTTAGCGCCCACCCATAAAACATCACCAATCCAGCACTCCAGGCACGCTTGACAAACTTCAGAAGCACACCGAGAAATATAGACGTACCTGTTATCCTCAAGATAAATTGTGATAATCCTGCTGGCAACAAAAACATCACAAGAAAGAATGAACATCCCCACAAATCCTGTGCCATGACTCAGGCTGCTTCACTTTGCCTAACAGCTGTGTTCTTTCAGACCAGGGAAAATAGATGAGTCCTACAATATAACAAACTCCAGCTGTCAGGGCGACAAACCTCTCCTAAGGTAGAAATAATTTTGATTTTTCTTCTGGAAAGAGTTGCTGTTTTCAGTGGTAATAATTCACTTCTCTGTGTAAAGACAGTTTTCAAGGCATATCTGTTTCTTTTTCTGCTGCGCTTATTTTTGGCACTTTATAGCATGCATAGGAATCATCTATTCTTACAGCCGGCGTATTTTCCTCTCAAAGCTGGCTACCCAAAGCAGTGGCTGCTGATTGCTGGCTTCCCAGATGGACTTTGTATAATCTGACACATGTCTCTTGGCATCTGTGGTCACAGCATGTCCTATTGCTGGCAGTAGGATACACTGGAAAATAGCTGTGTGTTGGCGCAGCAACAGAGAGCGGCCGTGTTTTTCACACTGACTCTCCTCAGACAGTGCTGTAGGCTAGAGGAAATGGAAAAAGAGAGGGGGACTTGCATTCATGGTAGATTATAAATTATTTTTAATAGTGCCCCGCACAACAAGGTAAGGAAGAAAAGTGAAACTGAAGCCAAGTTTCCAAGGCCATTTAGATACGTGGAGACACAGAAGTGGTGCCTAGTGAGATTTTCCTGTGTCCCCATCCACGTGCGCCCTGTCATCACTGAAAACCCGGCACGCCTTCTGCACTGAAGTTTGTTCATCTTGATCAGGTCAAGAATTGCAGCTGCTTTAATTTGCAGCAAAAGGTTACTCTGTGAAATTCCAGCTAAAGGGAATAGTCTCATTAATGTGCTAAAGGAGAGGAAAGAATGGATGGCAGTTAGCTACATGGACAAGGGACTGGTGACATAGGCTGTATGTCAGCCTAGAAACTAAAAGCTTCCAGCTGCAGAGATTCCAACATGGAAAGAGTTGGTGGCACATACATATCCTTAGAGCCAAGCAGCCTTTGTGGTAACCCTCTCCTGCTTGCTATCATGAAGTCCTTGCTTTGTGAACAAAAGTCTCCCTCACAATGCCAAAAACAGCTTCTTCTGTCTATTATAATTAAGAACAGAATTGTTGCTACCGTTGTTGATAACTTCAGCTTCTGGCAGCATGGGAAAAGTTTATTGGTAGCAATTTCCTTTAACAATACACTGCTCCAAAAGCGAGGAGAGGGGCAAACCTTTCCTTTGTCCCTCTTTGGGTCTGCAGACTTGTGCACCTGTTAGAGCTGCTGGCTGAACTGAATCCCAGGCAATGCAGATTTTGGAGGATGGACGGCCAGAACAGTGCACAAGAAGCAAACCTAAACAGATTGAACTGCCCAATGTGACCCTGTTATTTGCCAGATACTGTACAGGCCCATTAATGCTGTTGAGCCTGAAAATGCATCATTGAGCAAGCTGTTGGCCTGAAAATAAAAAGCATTACATAGTTGCTATTTTCAGCTTGCAGTGCCAATATTGTTGCAAGTCACTGAAACAAACAAAAAAAAGGCTAGGCCAGCTTGTGTTCTTACAAGCTCTAAGGTAGATGGAGTTGTGGGCATATGCAGGTATAAAAGAGTAGAGAATGTATTTGACTGACTGTAGTTACTCATTTTACATGCGTAATGAAAAATAAACAGATGTTGAAGTAAATAGAAGAGATGCAAAGCGGAAAATCTCAAAGGGTGCTTAAAGCAGCATTCAAACATGATATAGAGGGATTATTTAGCAAGCAAACCCACTGCCAAGGCTTAAATAAACCTCAGTAGGAGACCCTAGAAATCATCGTGAATTCCCAAACAAATAACCACACCAAAGGAGCCTTCTGTTTTCCACTCCCCAGGGCAGATACCAACAGTCAGTTCTCTTTTCCCTTCCAGCTGAAAAGAAACCAAGAATTTCCTTCAGATATCAGCAACATGCTCCCTCTCTGCCTTCACTTTTTGGCAAGCAGCACTGACGGGTCTTGCTCTCACCTTGCAGGGTCTCCTTACAGGGACAAAATCACCATTGCCATCCTCCAGCTCCAGGAGGAGGGGAAGCTCCATATGATGAAGGAAAAGTGGTGGCGAGGCAACGGCTGCCCCGAGGAGGACAGCAAAGAAGCCAGTGCTCTCGGGGTGGAGAATATTGGGGGCATCTTCATAGTGCTCGCTGCAGGGCTTGTTCTTTCAGTGTTCGTAGCCATTGGTGAATTTATCTATAAATCAAGGAAAAACAGTGATATTGAGCAGGTGAGTCATCCATTTCCAGCTTGCTTATGTCTCTGGGAGGCTGAGGTCTGTGGATGTGGAAGTAACTGCATTACAAGTCTCTTTGCTGGGATGCAGATTTTTTATTGCTAAACTCTCACCATGTGTTTCTGGCACTATAGAGAAATAATTTATTAATAAGAATAGGGAAGCACCTTATCCACAGTCCAATTAGTGCTGTTGAGTATGGAGAGCAAGAGCAATTAATTTCTCAAACAGTTTCTGCTTGATCTTTAAGATTTCACATATCTTAAAGATATCATAAGATTTCACATACCTTGGAAAGGAATAAAACACAACTGTTGGTGTTTTATTTTTTTATTTATTTTTTCAATGGCATTAGCATCAGCCCTTGAGTAACAACAGGAATGTACTTCCAAATCCCCAGTGTAATTTTTCTCTTGCTCTAGACAGCGTTTCTTTCACAGCCAGGGGTTTACTCACTCTGTGCTGAAGTACTTCAAAGCAGGGAAACCTGCTGAAAGGTGATGAATGCCACAGCAAGGTAAGATTATGGAGCCAAACAAATTCTGGATATAGCTTGCACTGAAGTGTAACGAGTGATTTCAAAAGGCAGAGGGAAAACAAAGAAAATGGTGTGTATAAATCGTGCCTTGAATATTACAGTAGTTTGTGAAATAGAATCAATCATTAAGATACACTGTAAACACCCATTTACTGAGCCAAGGAAGACTGTAAGAGGAACAAGATATAGGCGGTCATTCAGAGTCTACTCATGAAGCTGCCTACCAGCCCTCTCACTCCGGCTGCCTTCCTTGGTCCTGACCTGCTGTTGGCCATATCTTAGGCACTGTTTTGTCCCTGTTTGGCTCAACTGCTAAAGCTGCTCAGGTCCTGTTCACTTCAACAGGACATATTGTAGGAATGGGGGTCACATCGCACTGCAGGCTTGGTGGCCTCTGGGGCAATCACCAAGATATGGGTTCATAATACCTAACTTCAGGTTTCCAGATATTAGGTAACTACTTCTAAGTGAGTTGTTTAAGCTCAGTTTGCATTTAGTAGGAAAGGCAGGAGATTCTCAGTGAGCAGTTCATCCTCTCAATCCAAGGTGTAGTCCTACAAAGCTGATGACATAAAAGCCAGAAACGGCTGTCAAGAAAAATAACCTTAATAAGGGTAGCAAAGATGAGTGGGAAAAGAAGGAGAACATTTTGAACTCATTCTCAGAGATTTGTTTTACACTGTATTGATACTGGGATGTGAGAGGTATTGACACCTGAATCAAAGCAAGCAGCCAAGGCTGAGGGCCTGGAGAGGACAGTGCCTCATTTTTAAATATTGGATTTGGGGTGGAATGAACCACTCTGCAGTCATGCCGAGGCACTGATCTCAGCTCTCTGGGGACAGCAACAGGACCTGAGTGAACAGCTTGGCGCTGCATTGGGCGGGGTGTCAGGCTGGGGTTAGGAAAATGTTCTGCACCGGGGGTGGTGGGCATAGAGCAGGCTCCCCAGGGCAGTGGGCATGGCCCCGCGCTGCCGGAGCTCAAGGAGCATTTGGACACGGCCCTCAGATACAGGGTTTGGGTTTGGGTGGTGCTGTGTGGGGACAGGAGTGGAACTCAATGATCCTTGTAGGTGCCTTCCAACTTGGGATATTCTATGATTCTATGCCTGTATCTCCTTGCTGCTGGTACCTGGTCACAATAAGCTAAGCCTATATGCCTGCTGTTCGGACAGTTAGAACGAAATGAGCTGAATCCTACCAGGCACCTTCATTTTCCAAATGACGCTTGGTGTTATCATGGGTCTGTGGGACCTAATGCCAGTGTCAGTGGACTTTGTCTTCACAGTACCCTGCAGAAGACAGCAGCTCCTGACTGTACAGACTTCTCTATGTGCCCCTGAGCAAGCCCTCACTAGAAGCAATGGCACTGTGTACAACCAACAGATTCAGCTCATGTAGGGCAATTTTGCAGGCCTTATTAATCAAGGTGTCCCTGTTTTAGAGTAAGCCAGAGAGAAAGGATGGATGCATTTTGCACATATTGCAGCTTTCTGGCTAGCATGTTAATTCTATAGAACAGTTTTATCACAAAATGAGTAAAGAATATATTGAGATCAAATTAAAACTCAGAAACTTTTTTATTGAAATTAGTTTGGCAACAGTATTGCAGTTAAAATGTTTAGTATAAAGTGGTGCAGAATGTTTTGGAAAATTTTCAGGAGCCTGGCAAAGGCAATGTTCTCCTGAAATCATAATTAAAAGAGACCAAAAGCTTTATACTATAAGGAGCTGTTAATTTATTTATGAGTTTTTTGGATGAATAACGTAATACTGAGGGATACATATATGCATATACAGTGTCTGTGTATGGTGAAACTCTACTACTGTTTCACAGTGACTTGTTGCTGATCATAATAATGGAAATCTCTAACTGAATGGGATGACATCATATATGACCAGAGATTTTTCCTGTGGAAGTAATTTCAAACCAGGAAAATTCTGGTGATTTCAGTGTTATTTTCTAATTTCTCTTGCTTTGTTTGATTTTTACTCTGGTGATATAAAAAGCTTAGATGGAAAATGCTACGCAGTGTGTATTATCACTAAGCTAATCCAAAGCATGAGTTGCATATAATTGATGACGTTTTTGTTTCCATAAGTAGAAGCTCTTTTGATTTAAATAGCTTTTGAATATCATTCTCATGTTTGTTTTTAATTTTACTTCCTTCATTTATTCATTTTCTCCATTTTTTTTTCTTGCATGCAAGGCCTTTTGTTTCTTTTACGGACTGCAGTGTAAGCAAACCCATCCGTCCAACTCCACCTCTGGCACCACCTTATCTACGGAGTTAGACTGTGGCAAGTTAATCCGAGAGGAGCGAGGGATTCGAACACAGCCCTCAATTCACACTGTATAGTCAGGAAAGAAAAAAGGTGTGTCCAAAGAAAGCATTAAACTGTGCACCTAATGACAAAGGTTGTACTCACCAACACGCGGTTGATGTCTTCAAAGTGCCTCTCGCTTCAGCAGGAGATAAGCTTATCTAATGCAAATTGTCAAAGTCCTGGAAATGTGGGCAGTTTAAATGCATATCACAGAAAATAATTACACCTACAATGAAGAGTGAGAGCAACAGACTGTAGCAGATTTTGAGAAATAAGATAGTGTCTATGACAATTGTCATCTTGTCATTTCATTGGGTAATTCACTTTTTTCAGGCAAGAAATATTATTTACCTCCTTTTCGTTTTCAACCAGACTTGAGTAAACCCGTGGCAGTCTCATTACTAAAAGCATGGAGAAATATATCCCTTGGTCTCTGCTGAAGCATTCAGCAAGTGGGCCAGACAGTTCTCTATAAACCTCGGAAAATATCCTGCAGGCTCCATTAACTTTCTGAACCCCTATTATAAACAGCCAGAGATTTTTAGCTGGCATATATTATTTCCAGTGTCAATATTTAATGAATTTTAATTCATCCATTTAAAATTCATTAGACAAACCCTCCAAGTAACTATCATAGCACAATATCTATCAGTTAAATTTTATGCCATGTAGCCATTAACATTTAAGAACATGCTCAGCAAAAGCACCGTCAAGCGTTCTCACTACATATATACCTTTTGTAGCACAACTGTTGGCTTGGCTTGAGCAATTTGTGATGTTCACTGTTGTAAGGTTTTGTAACATAGGATAGTCCTTTATGACATATCTGGCAGTGAAATCACGATATCAAGTTATATTGAACTGTAAGCCTTGGCATTGTTTTGCATACTGAAAGACAGAATGAAGCTGTTGTATAGGAAGTTATACTGGCTGTTTTCTATATGCTGGAAGGACATCAGTTTGATTTCCTCCTGTACTCAGCTTGTCTAGGGACTGCCAGGGGAGGAAACAACAGACTGTATCCGTTGTTTCCTCGAAAAAACGTATGACAACAATTTGGGATAGGTACACAAAATATATCGAAATGCCGCCTTGTAGGATGTCATGAACCATGGCAAACAACCACAGTTTCAAAACCTGATTACTTTTTACCTGAATGTCATTATATCCTAGCTTACCTCGGTTTCACCTATTCATTCTCCACTCCTCACACCTACTTTCTGTTTTCTTGCACACTGCGGTTCCTCCTCATCAAACAAGTTAATGATCTGTTTTATTGAGAGGCCATTTCTGGGCTCTACTGCAATTAGAAAACTTGTTCAAGTGGATGCCTTCATGCTCAATCACCAAAATGCTTTGGCAAAGCTCTGCTCTCCTCTTGAATTGTTTCTCTCATATCTGGCTCCTGAATGACCTGTGGTTTACTTCTATTCATTTTACAGCTTTTAGTGGGCAGTGTTTATAGTGGCAGTAGGATTAAAGTATTTTCTTTTTATGAAGATGTACTGCTCATGGCTTGGCTATGCCAGTTCTTCTCTGTCAGTGTTCATTTGTGTACATGAGTGTTTATGCTCTACTCCAGACAATGCAAGAAATTGTCTTGTTCAAACTGGAATTTTAACTGGTTTGAAAAGAGCCTTGAAAACTGCAGTTCTTTATAAAATGAGCCTTCCTATCAGTGAAGATCTGAATTACATCTTCCATATCCCTGATTTTAAAAAAGCACTTGTCTGCATTTTCCCAGTTGAAGAAACTTAAAACTAATTAAATCTAGCTTCTCTGGACTCTCAGAGGAGAAGGAAAATTACTAATGGGCTTATCTTTGTCATTGCTCTGCACGAGAAATCCTCCAGGTTGCAGCTTCTACTACTTTCCTAATCACTGTTTAGATGAATGCAGAATCCAGAAAGTTTCTGTCCCATTTTAAGTAAACATTTTCACATCTGTCGAGGAAACTCACACTGTTAGTGATCATTTTCCCTGTCTAGGTGCCCCCAGAGGCAACTTTGCAGCCTTCAGCTTGCCAGTGGGAATTACATAGCAGTTCCTCCTTTCCCTAGTAGAGCTTCATACCTAACTACAAGAAAAGTTATTAAAAAGTATTACTTTTTCCTTAGCAGTTATGCCAGCAGTTAAGGCAGTGAAGAGCAGGCATGCCAGCTGGGAAGGGCTAAGTCTCTGCCTGTTAAAACAGTTTTTGCAAGGTTCATGGTTCCAGAAAAAAACGGGTGCCTTCAGGTTAACAGCGGGTTTTGAAGTAGGCACAACCCATGGCATCTCCCACAAAATGCATGGCACCTGGGAGGACTCAGGCAGAGTTGTAACAGGCTTTGAAAAGTGTTAAAGCCTTAAAAAATTTTTGACCTATCAGCATTCTCAGCTTTTACAATTGTTGAACTTTGAAATTTGGCCACAGAATAATATTCCATTCACAAACTCAGATGGTTGCATCTTCCTCACTCACAGCCTTACAGCTGCATCCATGGCCTGATGGTCAGACTGGGCCCTCTCAGGCGTGTGTCAGCACTGAGCTAACAGCTCTGCCTATGGTGGAAGAACCACAACAGACTCCGTCAGCTCTGGTGGCAGTACCAGGAAAGCATAGCCAGAGCTATTTTGGGGGAAAAATGGCTGTAAACATGTCCTTATGTCATTTTATAGTAATTTTTGTTTTGCTATTACTTCATTTCACTCAGAGCTCCCGGAATATTCAAAGAGTGTCTGCAGAAAAAAAAAAATGGCATATGCTTTGACACATAGAATCCATTGACTTTTGAAAGCAATGGGGTCACGAACAAGCTAGTCCCAGTCCGTTGCTGGGTTGGTTTGGCTGGGGTCAGTGTGCCTACCTTTATTTAGTGCCAGTTGCTACCCTCATCACACAGTCTGCAATCCAGTTAGGCAAAGATACAGGTGGGAGGAGGGAGAAAGGATGAGACAGGAGAAGAATGAGAGGAACAAAGGCAGTATGATCACCATTTCAGAGAGCTAGGATCAGGGTGGATTAGCAACATGCCTGCACCGCTGAACTAGAACAACCAGTAACGCTTTCCGCATCTGGATTGATATTTCCTCAAAGTACTGCCACGGCTTCGTGTCCTTATGCCATCTCTCTTGGATCAAAGCTTTGAAGCTTCACATCTTTAGCTCTTTGGGAACAAAGAAGTAGAAGGAAAAAAAAAAATCCCTATCTCAGTGATGTTCCTGCAGAGAAAGAATTATTTGTGCAGTTGTCAGGTCTATAAATACCGCCTCTTCTTCTTCGAACATCAACTTGAGCCCATCCATTGGAAGGCCTTAGCCCCACCTCCAAGCATGACTGGACAGCTGTGCCTTCACGGAGCTGCCCTGTTTGCATGAGCTGGCTTCTGAGTTCAGTAAAGAAGGTAGAGTTAGTGGTTTTTTTTTTTGTTGTTGTTGTTTGTTTTTTTTTCTTGTAAGCAGTAAGCTGATGAGCAGTTTATATAATTGAGAACAGCTAAAATAATCCATGGATTACCGTGACACTGTTTTGACAGTCAGCGTTCAATAGACTTTGACAGTTTAAAATCCTTCTTTTAGTGATCTGCTCATGCAATTAGCCACTAGTGACAGAACACTCCGACAGACTCTTAATGTGCTGCAACAGCAGCTCGCTCAATAGGAGAAACTGTTTTGGGTATTTCTCCTTCAGTGCACTAGGAAAAAACTAATCACTGTTCTTGCAGCAGAAGACATATGTCAGTGTCCCAGCTATGGGTCTTTCACACTGAGAAATGCACAGCAGGAGAAAAATCCTGGTTTCTGTATTCCCTCCTCTGTGCCCAAGCTGGTCAGGTGTTCTCCCCAGATGAAATCTAACCTACATCCTTTGATTTTCATAATTCTCAGTTCTCCAGCACAGCACATTGTGTTTTGTTTGCTTGTTTGCTTCGTGTTTTTTTTTGCTTGTTTGATTTTTTTTTTTTTGAAAGTGTTAAAAGACAATTGAAAAGTCTTGTCACCAAGGGTAGCTCTGCAACATAATTGCAGCTTGATAAAACTTCACTGAAGATTATTTTTTTTCAGTCATTTCCAACTTATTCTATGTTATTCTTTAAATTCTGAATCTATAATTACCCTAAAGCCTAGTACTATTTCTGTATGGGAGTGTAAGGAAGGATTTGAACTTCATGAGCAAACCTTTCCTGCTGAAACGACCAAAGGGCAAAGAGGAAAAGTCTCAAACCACGAAGAGGCCCAAATCCATTCTGTTTTTAAAGGATTTCCTTTAACTCTCGCAGGACATGTAGCACAGCATTTTGGCACTACTAGGATGAGCTCGTTGAACTGGCTAAAAGCATCGCGTTAAACTTACTACTCTGTTGTGAAATGTACTGGTTGACTCCTAGTCTGGTCTCATTCTCAGAGACATGTCAAAAGTGGACTTGTTGAAAAAAAAAAAAAAAAAAAAGAATTTTTAAAGAAAGCCTTTCTGTATTTAGCCTTTTAAATGACATCTGAATGTCACCATCCTCCTATTAAAGGCTACGACAGACATGGTGTTGTTCCAAGGGCAGTCTTGGACTGCTTGGACTCTTGGGAGTCCCTGCAGATGGTGTTTCTTGTCCATGGTTTTCAAGCAGCTCCTAAGGCATTCTTGCAAAGTTTGTACTTGTTCCGTATCACAATTCTCTACTACTTGAAAAGTTCAGGGCAATCCCAGTTTTCTAACATCTGTTTGATTTCCTGATTGCATACACAAGCTTGAAGATAAATAGGATTTTGAGCTATGTTTCCTAGGGCTCATAAGAAAGCTCTTGTCATATCTGCCCTTCTGAACGATTAACCAAACTCCTGAAACTCAAAGTATCATCTCAGGTGGCTCTTTGAGATGACCTGAAGCTCTGTGTGAAGGCAGAGATAGAGAAAGCCCTATGTATCCCAGGATTTGAATGCTCTTTGAGACCTCCAATGGGTTTTCTCAAGGGTGGCAGTATTTCAGATACAAGAATATGCATAAAGTTGATCAGGGCTGTAATTATGTCCATAACCATTTGAAGGATCAGTCCAAGGAGTCTTTTATTCATTGTTTCAGCTTGAAAGTGGAACCAGCCGGGCACTTCACAAGTCATGAAGATGTTAAAAACTTCTTACACATAATGTCAGCAATATGTCTCAACTATCTAAGTGCAAATGTAAAATGATCTTGATGGGACTATTTTGCTGATATGAAATTAAAAGACATTGTGATAATTACATAGTCTGAAGAATACAAATCAGTTTGGAAATACAAG
>VXAV01004763.1:291005-321982 GCA_013399715.1 Alectura lathami
GAATTAAATTTTTTTTTTTTTTTTTTGCTTTTTTTTTTTTTTTTATGAAGAAATCTCTGTCTGAAGAACAGTGATGCATTAGCAGCAGGTTCCCCATCCTTCCCCACAGAATAGCAGTTCCTTTACTTTAGAATAAGGTAAAGTACATTTATATTTATTCTGATGCTATTCCTGTTATTAGCTCTGTTGCTTTTGGAGCTTTTACTGGTGCCAGCTGCTTAGCTCTGAGGCTGCTGGCAGAAGAAAATGGGTGACATGCAGGCACTCCCACATGTGCCCTTCAGGGAATGAGGGCGGGTGTAGGATATGGGTACTCCTTGTGCCTACAAGCTGGGAAGCATTACCTTGCTGTCCTACACACTCACTTGGATATGTGCTCAGAACATCCCCAACACTATGACCACCTCTAGCCTAGTGAAAAGCTGGGAAAAGGGAACCAGAAGAGCCGAGCTACCAACTGCTTTTCTGCACAGCACGTGGAGCTGGGTGAGATGAAGTTGCTCATACACTTTGTGATGAGGTCTGCCTTGCTTTAACTGGGCAAAGTGAGTGAGCCCTCTGTGATACAGGCAATGATGATTTCAGCCCAAGTTTAGGGCTGTACCCAGAAACAATTACATTTTCTTTTTCAACAGACTGTTTCTGGGATGTCATAACAAACAGTTTGTCCCCAGCCATAATGTTATGAGTTAATTAAAGACTGTCCCGCGACAGGGCCTAGCCCTCTCCCCCCCTTGGCCTTAACCAGCTTTGTAGTACCTATAGATTTAACAAACACACTCACTAAAGACCAGCCATAAAGGAGAACCAGATGCTGGACAGATCCCTGTAGATCCCTCCGTTTTGACAGTGAAGTTCTTAGAGTTAATATGACAATTTTGAACTTTCGGCTGCCACACAGAATATATCCTCTGACCTACTGCCCTACTTGTTTATGAAAGTATCATGCAGGATAGGATCAAATGCTTATTAAAACTGAGGTGGAGGAGCTCTTCCTTCACCCATAGGGCTCATTAAGCTGTTAAAGAAGAAAATTCATCAGATTAACAAGACTTGGATTTGACAGATTCATATAAACTCTTGCTCATTTCCAACCAATTACTTATGAAATAGTTAATTTATACCAGTGTATTGCAGGCACTTGAATTTAAGCTGGTTGGCTCTAAACTTCCTAGATTCTTCCTTTCGTTCTGTTGAATACATGAATTATTAGTGCTGTTTTCCAGAATTTCCTCCGGACTCTATCCTTCCTGCATAAGTTTGTCTCGGAGGGTTCAGAGCAGTCAGCCTCCTGGAAAGCAAGGAGAATGGTCTCTTTCACATTGACTACAGTAGAAAGCTTTAAACTCAGTACTTGCTTTTGGGAAGTTTTGTCTGTTGCCTACTGAAGTAACATGTTGCAATAATTAAGAAAAACAGCCCCTGGCCCTGACAGCTCATAGTGGATCTCATAATAAGGTGCCTTCCTCTTTCTGAAGGTAGTTGCTTTTATTTATGTCATCATCAGTTTAAAAACAGGCCCTTCAGATCACCAGTAATGTCCTAATACCATGATTGAAAAGAAAGTTATTATTTTTCATTCTGAGTAACTCTGTCTGCCATCCACAGCCTTCAGCTAAGATATTTTTAAATGAATAGTTTCAAAGTGATAAAAGATTTATGATCAGGCCTCTTTTTTTCTTTTTTTAAAGGAACACTCTTTGGTGGCTTAGACCTTGAGGTTAAAGAAATCCAAGTTCATTTTTTTAAACATCTACTCATTTTTTTTCCTGAAACTAAGAGGCAGTGTTTTGTTTAGTTGCTTTTTATGTTTCAGCTCTCCCATTAGTGACCCATCCCTTATACCAAAAAAAAAAAAAAAAAAAAAAAAGATTCTGGGAA
Organism: Alectura lathami; assembly: GCA_013399715.1. NCBI lineage: Eukaryota > Metazoa > Chordata > Aves > Galliformes > Megapodiidae > Alectura > Alectura lathami. The sequence continues at coordinate 292,887 of VXAV01004763.1, forward strand.
ACAAAGAAACTGTCTTCACTAACTGGGAAGAAATATGTGACAGCAGGGTAACTAAAAACAGAGCATATTTGGTTCCTCTTTAATCTCCTTTTTTTCCTTTCTAGTTGCTTGGAAAAGTCACAGCATATCAGAAAATTTCTGTGTTAATCTCGGATGGCACCTTAACAAACTACATTTACTGCAAAGGGGCCAGCTGGCATGCCATGATTTCATGAAGCAACACATCATTGTGTGGCTGTGCCCTTCTCTGCCATCTCCAGGAATGAAGGTTCATGATGGGTTATAAAATCCACTTCAAAATAAATTTTCCCCAGAGCCTAGGTGGATTTGAGGTATGAACCACATGATGAAACGTGGGGTTCCAAAAAACCTCTGAGCAGTTACAGACCACTAACACAACCCATTGCTGTGTTTCCTTTCCTGACATTTTTATGGCACCACTGTCGTAGCCTGTGACTCCCTTGCTAATTGGCCTCCTTTTGAGAAACTACAAAAAGAATTAACAGGAGACAGTAACAGAACTGAAGGGACACTTACCCTCTCTGCTTGCTCCTGCCTTAGGCCAGCGGTGACCTGGTACTGGCTCCCAATGTGCCCCTGTGCCAACCCCTTGCATTGGCCATGAGCACAGTTTGGAGCACCCATGGACTTGTGGGACACCTGCGCAGGAGCTTGAGACAATTGTGCTTCCCACCTTGCATCAACAGAATATTTGGTATTGCAGCTAGTTAAAATTGCAGCAAAGGAACATTCTTAGGGATCCATCTAAATCCCACAGGTGTTTAAGCATTCAGCCAAGCGCTCTTCTGATTTCTTCTTCTAACCCTTCAAAACACGGTCAGGTCACTGGTTAGGCTGCTCATATGCCACTGACAGACAGGTCCCAGCTCCACATACCCATGCGCATGCAGTCCATTCATGGCTATACTTCTCTTCCTATTTTCTCTATGTAGATATGTTTAAAACAAACAAACAAACAAAAATAAATCTTTTTTAAAGCACCTTCTCTTCTGTGTCACTAAAAACATTTTCCTTCACTTCAGATGCTACTTGTAAATTCATGCCGTGACTGATAAAGCTTGTCTAGAGGGAGGAGGGACAAGCACAGGGCAATCTTACATATCGACATGGTGGCAAATATGATTACTGTGACCTTTTCACCGTATCCCAACAGATATTTTTTCCTGCCTTTTCTTCCTGCGTGACAGTATGCAATACAAGCGAAGCCTGATTAGAGATTATCCATTAGGAAAGCAAATGTCCTCATCAGATCTCTGTCTTGGCAGCAGCAGGCATGCATCCTCATTGTTTATAAAAGAGAAATACAATATTGACTGATGCTGCTGAATGGCTTTAATTCCAGAAATGGCCTTGCTTTAATGTCAAGTGATCTTTCCCACAGCACTACCCACCACCACACTGCGGTCTTAGTAAGGGCTATTTAACTTCCCCGAGAAAGTGGGAAGGCAGGCTCAGTGGAAAAGAAAGAATATTGGAAATACGTAAGCAACAGTTTAAGCCGTGTGCATAGGACTCAGCCCAACACTATGATTGATAAGCTACTGCAAAACAAATGAGGATCAGCTTATTGCCTTTTGAGCCCTTTGTCAGAGGGCTGCATCTTGTGGGTCTGCTGTGAACCTGTAATCCCATGGGGCATTTATTGACTGCTGAGCTTGTCCCTTAATTACTCTCTGTCAGGATTGCAGGAGTCACGATTTCTCAAGGATCAGAGCTGCTGCTATTAAAATTACATCACTTACACCCTTCAAACAGCTGCAATTTTACTTCAACCCATCGATTGAAAGAGGTGCATATTTTTTGCCTGGTGATGATTTCTGATTCCTGTTTGCCACTTGTAATCTCTCCCAGTTCAAGCTCTGTTATCATCAGTGCAATCATTATATAGCTATCAGTGTTAAAACATGAAGCTCGCCCTTGCACTTCTAGATTTTGACAGCCCAGGAGATGAGACCCACACGTGGGCCACCTATTCATGATGTACCCGGAACCTGCCCCTTGGAGCCGGTGGCATGGGGCAACCTTACAGATGTGGCAGCCTCCAGCTTGGGCAAGCTGAGGTCTGGGGGAAAGCTGGGTTTGCAGCCTGACTCTGAATAACAAAAACAGCATATACAAAGACCTCAAATTCCCCAAACTGCCCAGAAAGCCTTGAGCATTGTATCAGTTATTGCAGGTACACATGAATATTGACAAATAAGGATGCTGACACATGGTGTGCAGGGCTGAACACATATCAGCCCTACAAACACTAAGGGAGGAAGGACAGGCACCTCACTCCTCCATCCTCCCCACAGGAGGCTTTCAAACGCAGCTAGCCATCATAAAAATTGTCTAGCCCTCATGTACCTTTTATAGCTGTCACCCTGTAAGGTGACAGGCTCAGTAAAGACTGAATGCCCTTATTTGTCCCCTCCCCTCATGGTGCAGGAGGAATGCTCAGTAAGACAAGAGCATCACATACCATTGGGAGCATATGGGTAATCCTGCTCTGGCAGGACAGAAAAAATTCAGCATGCTGATCATGCTGTCAGGTCATTTAAGGGCTGCTTGCGACGGCACCTTCAGCGTGGCAGAGGCCAAGAAATACATTGAAAAGAGACAACTAGAGAAGAAAAATATCTTGAACTATCCGGTAGAGACATACATTTAGTATCAGAGCTGAGAGCACTGACTCCAGCCCAGCAGGAGCATGCAGGTGCTAGACACAAAACACTGTGCATTATCCTAATGAATCACAATTACAGAAGCACCTGAACCAGATAATGCTGTGCTCCTTCTCTTTGAAATGCATACAAGCATGTAGCAGCCCATAACACTTCTTAACTCCCCAGTGGTTTCATATAAGTTGCTGCTTGGAACCAGTTACAGTTTTTTGCTTCAGAAAGACTCACGTTACTTTATGCAGAACACATCTTTAGCCAAGATTTTCAAAAGCAAAGGGGCTTGGGCATATTTTCCAGGAGCCAGACTCCCACGAAGCCTGGAGCCCTCCCTCCCTAAGCAAGGCTCTCCAAGTGGATAGCACCCAGAAACCTTAGCTACTGTGGGGCAATGCAATCACCAAACTGCCTTTATACATACTGCAGCTGGAAAACATGTGGCTGCTGGTTTCCTTTCTGGTCACCCATTGTAAGCCTCCTGAGGGATCAATACTCCTGGGTAAGTGCAGGCAGCTGCCAACCCACCCATGGAATGAATGCTGTGCTGTTAGGATTTGTGGGGAGCCATATGTCAGCAGTTCATTTTTTCTTCCCCAAGCAATCCCCCAATTCCTTTCTTCCTAGGAGGGAGAACAGGGCTGGCCTTGCCAACAGTGTATTTGTGAGTCAGCAGCCCCCCAGCTTCACTGCATAGCCTGTCTCCCTCCACTTGCCATGTATCAGATCTTACGGGGCTTTGTGTTGCTAGAGGTGCATGGGGAACCCTTTGGATGTCCTGCTGAGGACTACAAAGATGTGTGGAATCTCCCAGTGTCACCTGTTCCAGGGGTGCTGCCAGGGGCTTTGGGAAGGTCAGAGCCTGCAGACACTGGGCAAGCACACCAGGACCCCAAGGGGAGGTCTCTCCCCAGCTTCACCTCCCAGACAGATCAGGACAGCTGAGCCTCTCTCCAAGCAGGTCTGTGTATCTTTGGAGCACAACCTGGACCGAATGACAAGGGGCAACTTCCAGCAAAGGGGGACAAGGATAGGGCTGGCTGTGGCAATTTCTTGTATTTAGAGCAGAGCACTGACAGAAGCTGCAGGCAAGTAACACCTGGGCAGCCAAACGTGTGGCGGGAGGCTGCCATGACAGCTCTGCACCTCTAGCACCTCCACCCACAAGGGCACTCAAGCATCTGCTATGGAAACAGGGCTTTTGCTGTTAATAACCCCAAAATAACTACAGCAGGGAGGACTCTTCACCTTGAAAACCGTAAAGAAAATTATTAGGGATGGATAAAGTGCTAAAAGATGGGATGCTACTGAGACTTCCAGAGTATGTTGGTGGGGTACATTTACAAGGTTACTGGGCCTGCTCTCTACCTGCAAATGAGCCTGGTGTGTTGTCATTCAGATTGGTGAACAGTGTCAATAACACTGTTACTCATCAGTTGACTTGTTTATATCTCCTTTGGGTTCTGCCCACAACTGTCGTCATATTCTTCTGCTTATAAAACACACAGTAAAGGAGACACTGGAATTTTTTTTCTAGCTTTGGGTTTTCTACATAGCAATAGCATGCAAAACTGTCACTTTTTTTTATTATTATCATTTTTGGTGCTTAGTTTTCTGCTAAAAACATGTACGCCCAGTAAAAGCCATGGTTTCTGAAAATTTTGAGAAAAGCCAGGCCTGCTACAAAGGTGTCCAGATATTTCCAAGTGATTGATTAGGATATCCTGAAAGCAAACAAAGGTTTTCATCCTAGAGCTGCCTACCATCTCTCCCTGGAAACTACAAGGATAAGGAAATATTCTGATCTAAAAACATAGTGAGGCAGAAATAGGTGAGAGCACTGTGGATAATATTTCAACCTTGTGAAGGGGTGCAGCAAACTAGGACAACTGGAGGGGGAACATCCGTATCGCAGGGAGACAGGTTTCTGTTTGTTGCAAGATGACAAAGGAGAAGACAAAGACTTTGAAAGCTTTGTTCTGACAAGCTAGTGGTGTGTTCCTTCACTCCCAAGCAGGGACAGTGGAAAATTTTTAATGAGTTATCCACAGATGGGGTTGAAACTTCCTCACACAGGCTTTTACTCATGCACAAAGCACCAGACTGCTGAAAATACTGACTAGAGAAACTACTCTGAGTGATGTCCAGAGTGCTTCAGTTGCACTGTATGAACAGTTAACTCTTCATGTTTCTGTAGGGGAAAAGTTGTCTTAGTTTCAGCATGTCTGAGAATGGAAGGCAATCTAGCAAAAGTGCCTTCTAATTTTTATTTTTATTTTTTTCTGTAAAGAAGGGGAATTTGATATAAACATGAGCAACCCTGAAAGCGTTAATTCCAGGTTTCTACAAAATACTGATATTTCCCTTTCATTTGGTAGTTATCAAGTTTTCAAGTTTTACACAGATGTTCTTAGAGAAGTAGAGAGCTGATCTCTCTCCTGACACTTTGAAAGAGATGCAGAAATGTTTGAAAAACTTATTTATAGTATGTTTTGTAAAGCTCCTGCTTGCCATCTCAAAGCGAAAGCTAAATACTGTATCTACACTGAATCAAACTAGCCAACTAATTTCATGGTGCCTAATTGACCATTTATCAGATTTCAACAATTATTTTTAAATTATAGTGTTTGCAAGTGCCGCTAGGGGACACCACTCTAACCCTTAATGTCTGGTTGTAGATTTCCAGCAGGAAGCTCAGAAAATTGTGGGGAACATTTGGATCTTTACAGCCACCTTGATTAGAAGCCATTGTCCCATACCTAATGAAGTGATAAAACCAAAACAAGGAATTTTCACCTTGTTGCAACCATCACTGAATCCCATTCTCTTCAAAGAAATCAGTCTCTTGAGATGGCTCAGCCTTAAATGCCCAGAGGAAGAAAAATGGGTTCCCCAACAAGTATTCAGCAAGAACTACTGCTGCCACAGTTACCTTAAGCTTCAATCACCCTTCTGCAGGCCAGCACGTTTACAGTTTCTTAATTGCTAGTGCAGTAGTTTTTCATGGACTACTAGGCTAAATGAAAACGGAGGCTTTACATCTGAAAGAATGATGTCTTTAGCAGTTAATCTCTCTAATCACAAGGTTTCCTAACTGCTAATCTAGTATTTTGTTATCCAACAGGGATTTACCCCGTTTCATTCAATCAGATTGTATGTCAGATTAACGGCCTGCTCAGAGGGCAGGGGCTGGGTATCAGTCCCTCCTGGGCTGGGGCAGAAGAATGTGGAGGATATCTGCACCCTGTAAATCCTCCCAGAGGATTTCCCACTTGGAGGTGTTGAGTAGGCTGCCATTCCTTTCTAAAAAACACTGTGCACATCGGTGAATCTGCATCTTCACAAGAATAATGAAAATGAAATGGTTTTGCTGTTTTTAGAAAGGAAGGGAAAGCACAAGGATCAAGTTTCTCATGCATTCTTGTCAGAAAGATTTCACCCAGAAAATACAGCTTTCTTTATAGACTCACTTATTTTCTGCTTTCCCAACTTCTCCTCCAAAATAAATGGAAGATTACTTATTTTTTGAAAAAACTTAAACCCAGGTTCATGATAGATTAAATAATCTTACTATGATGATTAAATCAGAGTCTGATAATCTCTAGAGGATGCTTTGAAGTGTGCAAAAAGCTTTTCCAGCATGCTGACACTGTCCCTTCTCTTCCCAAACTGTTACCTGTCTGTCATCGTATAAGAAATATCACCCCAGTCAGAGACTGAGCCCTGCAAGGCAATCTTCCCTATCCACTAGATGTCTTAAGTTATCTGCCCATGTCAGTGTATATCTGGAACACAGTAACTGCAATCCTCTTAGAAGGCACTCTGATAGTGCAGTGATACAAAGTCAGATATAAAGGCTTATCTGACTGTTTAATTAAAGACAGAAAACTTGTCCAATTATTGATGGCCAATTTATCTTTTCCTGTTTTTGTTCTTAGCATGCAAAGTACCCACCTCTGCACAAAGCTTGGCTGTACATCCAAGAGCCAGTACAGTGATGTTTTAAATGTCCAGACGATTTCCTACAAAGAAAGGTGAACTAAGAGACAATCCTTGACAGCAGCACTTAGCGACAGCTTCTGTAATCAAAATAAATTGTCTTCATACAATACCTAATTAGTATGACCTATTTGACACAGTTATCTAAAGGCTAAATTCAGTAATTGTATCTCCTTTTGTTCTGTATTCCTTTTATTGATTTTAATGAACCTGATGGTAAGAAACCAACATTCAACAGGAGAAAGCATTAATTACCTATATTGCTTCCATTTTATCTCTGCAGGTAGTTACCAGAGCATCACCAATATATCCACATCGCATGCATGTTTTTTAAAAAATTAAAAGCTGGAAAAACGTGGAAAAATACTGAAAAATGCACTGTTCTCTCTCTGTTGGAAATGCCATCCTGAAAACAAACCTTTGTAACAGCAGTGTAGGGTACTTCCCTACCACACAGTAGAGAGTAATGCTGAAGAAGCTTTTGCTCTTGGACTATCCTCCAGAAGTTTGGATGCGTGAAAGCAAGCTTGCAGTGTTCAGCAGGGACACTAGAGAAGGATGGAGAACTTACTAACACAACAGCTGCAGGCAATGTTAAGTCTGCATACTATTGCCAGATCTGAAAGATCTAAAATGTGCTGAATTCTGCAGTGGCACCAGCTTAGCTTGATGGTTTTGACATTTGACTCTGTTTTGCAGGACAGACACACAGCCTTCCTGCCCAGTACCCATTTCCATCAAGGCTTAACCAACTTTAACTACTTGAAATACATCCCTAGGACAGAAATTGAATAGACTTCTGGGAGGTGGACTGTTAAATCTGATAGGTAAAATATAAATTGTTTGTACACTTTGCAGACTGTCTGGATGGCACATATTCAGCTGGTTTACAAAAAAAAAAAAAAAAAAAAAGCTTGAAAATAAATTAGCTGATAAAAAGACCAACATTATTTAAAATGACAAGCTGTGACTCTAGGAAAGATGGTAAACTTACATCAAGAAATTAGTCTTGTAAGTTCATCAGCATTATCCTAGCAAGATGACACACAATGCTCAACAATTTTTTTTATGCCAAAGCGGAACAACAGGCAAAAGGCTGATGGACAAATTCTTTTTAGTCACTGAAAAACCAACTCATTCATACACCTAATGGGTTACATGTCTAATAAAAGATTTGTTGCATCTCCTTTACAGTCCCAAGGAACTAGTTCTGTGGGAATATATCACACTGAACAAAATGTCAAAACAGACATTCAGTATTTTATTATCAATTCACCATTTCCATAAATAATTTGAATGGTTGAAGACAGTAAACTTACTTGCAGAGTAGCCTAAATCTAGAGTATCAACAAACAGTTAGCGTGCTCATCTCCAGTAAGAGCCCAGCCGGAGTGCCCTGCCCAGTCGTGGAGACTTGCTTCAAGTTTTAAGGGAGCAGAAGTTCAAGGAGAGCAGAGAAAACAGTTGGAGTTCCAAAGGTATCACCTGGGCGAGCAGGTGAAGGAACAGAGGTTATTTAGTCCAGCAATGATGGAGGGGAAACACGATGGGTTTGAAATATTTTCAGGGTTCCTCTAGAGAAGAAATACTGTCCTCTGCCTGCAGCACAGGCACTCAGTGCCCAGGGGAAGGGTCTGGCTCAGCCCCACCATGGGTCCCTAACCCAGGCTCTGCTGTGGGGAAGGAGGTCCCACCCAAGGGCTGAGCAAACAAGAGGAAGGGAAGGGACACACCGTGTGGCCAGCCAGAGATGTGCCAGAACATACTTCATGTCGTTAGTTGTATGCAGCTCACTGCAAGTTCCCACAGTCAAGGGGAAGAGATGAACCGCATCTCAAGCACTAGGAAGAACAGATACACCACACAAGCTTTGTTCCTGACCTCCTATACCACAGACCAGCGGGCTGAAGCATCTGCTGCTGATGGATAACTAATGACCGTAAATTAGGGTGTTCATAAAGCACCGTAGAGGTTCCTAGTGCTGCTGTGGGGCACAAGTGTGATAGGAAAAATGGACTGAAAAGATATTACAACTCCAAAACCCACCATAGGGCAGGAAAATTTTCCTCAGAATGGTAGAAAAAAAGCTTGCTGTGGAGACGTAGAAACTCAAATCTCTAGGCAGAGCTGCAAAGCAAAGGGAGATGTGAAGCAAGTTGGTGTGGTGGAGCAGAAGATGTCAGAGAAGAATGAACAAGCACCATAAGTGCATCAAGGCAAGGCCACACTCCACTGACATTGCACTGTAAAACAATGGGCATTTCCAATTATGGGTGCTTCAAGCCTATTCATTAGCCTTCTTTTTGCACCAGAAAAACAAACAAACAAACAAACAAACAAACAAACAAACAAACAAAACAATAATAGGAAAAAAAATGGGTCAGGATCCTTGGGTAAAGATGGCTCAGCAACGTACTTTTCACCCAACCTTCATCCTCCTTCCTTGAGAATGCTGGGTGCCTGGGTTTCCCTTTGCATGCCTCCCCAGCCCTGGGCTGAAATCATTCTTTCTGCTTCCCAGGATGGGTGACAACTGGCTATGAGAAAAACTGTGTGAAAAGGAAGTGGCCTTGACAGAATCAATGTTGTGGGAAAGAAAACGGTAAGGGAGCTGACATACCAGCAAGAGAGAGGGAAGCAGGAAAGGAGGCAGGTGGCAAGACAGCTGATCTCAGTGCAAATAGAAGTAGAGTTCAAGGGCTGTATTTTGAAATAAATGGAAGAACACTGATCTTCTTTACATGCCTTTCTGCTTTCAATGAAATATGGGGAAAAATCCAGGCTTAAACAAATATTTTCTCCTTAAAATTGTGACCCAATATATTGCCTTAAACCAGTGACATTAAACTACAAAGTGGCTGATTTTAAGCAGCAAGGAACTCCTGGGTAGAGGATAGAAAGTACAGTTGTGTTAGTAAGATCAAACATGTCCTTTCAGTATAATCCACATTTCTGAAATTATTCATAGCAGAACTACGTGCAGACTGAATCAGCCAGGGCGAGTGTATGAAGTGACTTTCCATGAAAAATATTTTTTACATTTAGCTGAGGTTAACAATTTTTGCAAAGTTTGCATGAGAATCTGCATGCCATTTACACTTGATTAACTATTATTTGGCAGACTATTTGCGCAAAGAATTGCTGACATTTTGAAAGCAGCCATTTGATGGTTTAACATAGACTTAAAGTGTGACCTTTGATATATATAAAATGCATATAAAGTGAGTAAAATGAATTTCTGAACTTACTGCATACCTCTTGTCTGGTCACTATTCTTCCTTTATTTTTCAATTTTTCTCACCCCTGAAGTTCTCTGCAGAAAGATTTTGGTGGGGGTTTTGGATACAGATTCATGCATCATCCATTCTGCAGTGCTGTTTCAAAATGTCAGTGAACAACGATGCCAATCCAGAGCCAAAGTAGTAGCAAGACATGTCATTCTTAGTATTAATAGATGATCATTGTTTATTCGATTTAGCCAGAGTGTTTTTTTTAATAAATGGCTGGGCTTCTATATTTATTTAAGAAATCTGTCATCCCTGCAGGTAGCCACACACCGTGGTAGTTAAAGCCTGCTATTACTCTTCATTTGAAACTAGAAAATAGAGTGAGAGCATTTCTGAGGTTAGGTTTAGTCCCTGAGATGAAAAGGCAGATGGGGGCACCCCGTTCTACAGTGCCCGCCAGACTGACTCCCAGCTGTACCGTCTGAAGAAATACTGTAACATACAGCACTGGTTGAAAGGAAGTAAACTTTTGCTTTGCATGCATGCAAGAATTTTTGTGTTTGTTCTTCTACATGTCTGCAGTATAAGCCTGTATACTTATTGACCCACGCTTGTTATCCTTACTTCAGTGGTTCCATATTCTTCCATGTGATTCCAAGCATAAATGTGCTTTTCCTACCTACACAGTGTTTATTCATGGTAAGACTCTCTTTCTCTCAAAATTCACAAATTTCCTCTCTTATCGAAACATGCTTCGAGGTTCCAGGTTTCCTCATACAAGTGTTGTGCACCTGTTCTTCTGCTGCTCTTTTTCCTTTTGTTTTTGTGATCTTTAAAAAATATAGGAGATTAATGTATCAATAGCAACATGGTAGTTAAAGGTTGTGTGAGGATTTTCCCTTCAAATCTGACCTTTCAAGTGTTATTGAAAAATAAGAGTGCTGTAATGAGATATTTATATGCAGGATCTTTTCTGTTCTTCCTTGACATATTGCAACATATAGGTGAGAGAGAATGGAACAGGTCCTGAGAGGTCATTTATTTCCCTCGCACCAAAGCAGAGCTGGAGATATCCTCACGTTCCTGGCAGAGGTTGATCTTTAATTCCTCCAGTCAAAGAGAAACCTACCTGTCTCATGGCAGTCCCAGTTTGGGGGAGAATTATGAACATTAGGGCTTTCCTAATGGTTTTTGCTTAGAATATAAAACAAGAAAGAAAATGTTTGTTGTTGTTGTTGTTAATTATTATTTTATTTTAATTATTATTATTTTCCATTGATTAGATCAATAGCAGATGAAGTAGCAGATGAAGGAAAAGAAATATGGTACCTGAGTCAGAAATATAATCCCATAAACTAGGGAAAGTCCATGGGAGACAAGGAAGATAACATCAACCTCAAGCTGCTTGTGAAAATCAATATATGGAGGCGTTACCTCCAGTCTCCTGAAGAAGGCTTTTCAGTCTTTTGGTCGCAAAACGTATTGCAGACACAAGGCCAGATGCTTGCAGCAAGTTTTTGAACAAACCAAGAATTCTTCATCCTTACTCAGATCCTGCCATTCCACCTCTAGTTCCACATGCCAAGCTGACCTTTGAGCTCTTCACTTTTGAGCAACTGAGGGAAATGAACAAGGCTGCAACAGTGTCCTGCAGGAAAAGAATGGATGTTTCAGAGAAGGTTTTTTTGCAGTAATGTGATTGCATAAAATGAGTACAAAAAGTATATGATTTCACAACTCAACTAATGACTCAAGAAAGGCCCTAAACTATTCCTAAAGCAGCAAAAGGGGCATTGTGGATTTCTGCAGTTACATAAAATTCTCAGAGGTAATAGTTATTGATAGCCATGCAGTTCCCCATAACTGAGAAACTAGTCCACAAATTTCACGAAAGAGAGGTTCCTCCTGAGATTTGCTGTCTGATTTTGGGTAGATCAGAAAGACCATGATTGATAGGAACCTCTTAGAAATTTGGCACTTGAAACCTGCATAATGCTCCAGCTTAGGCAGAAGCACAAATTTACAACTTTTTATTAAAATAGGTATGCATAAAAAAATCCTTCTCAAAGAGGATTAAAATATAACTGTCACTCATACCAGATTTCCAAGCACTTGTCGTTTACATCATTCAAACAGAACTCCCCAGTCCCCAGCCTTACTAGCAGCAAAGGACTACCAAAGTCTTCAGCTGAAGTCAGGTCACATTATGCTAAACAGAGTTCATGAGTGAAATATAGAAGCAATGTAAGCAGATGACATTTCCTATCCAATTAAAATAGAAGCTGCAAGTGAAAGCAGAGATAAATCTATTTTCACTAATTTACAGAGTAACCCATTCCACAGGTGTTAAGCAATTCAATCAAGGTCACACAAGAGACCTGTGGCAGAGCGAAGAGCCAAAGTTAAGAACAGCAGTCTCACAGGAAAGTCTGAACTCATCTGTCTTCTCATTTGAATCCTTCATTTAAATCCTTAAATGAATAAAGGCAAAAGCATACCTAACAAAGTCTGTGTCATACAGACTTTGGATCGTAGAGACAGACGTGGTTGTGCTGCACCCATCAATGAAACCTTCAAGTTTAGATCGATGCTTGTGCGAACAAGTAGACAAGCAGCGCAGATCTGAAAAACTCATGTTCATACATGTGGCCCTGGTGCTGCCGTAGCACTGTGCAGGACCTTGCCCCACAGCAGGAGCTGTCTGTAACCCTCGGACTGCTGGGGTCACACTGCAGCAGCGAGGCACAAGGAGGGATGCTGACATTCGAACAGACTAGCTACTCTTGGGGAGAAATTTCATGTGGGCTTTATGCTTTATAATTGGCATTTCTCCTTCTAATGAAAGAACAGCACCCAGAAGAAAGGTGAGTTAAATACAACCCTGAATGAGCATGATCTGTGCTGGAATGCGGCAAAGAATCAGGTGTGAGACGCAGGGATGGTGCACACACATGCAACTTTAATCTTGCACATGCTTCACTTTGCTGTTGGTGCCTTTCACTCCCTATCCCTACTTCAGTAGCAGCTTTAGCTTAGATCCTAAAACCAACTCTTCTGATTTAACATTTTTCCAGATGCTAAAAAAAAATGTCTTCAAAGAAATTTCATTTCAAAATATTCTGTTTTTCTTTCTTCCAAATTTCTGCCTCTTTCCAAAACAGTTTTTGAGGATGATGGATATTAGGAAGAAATTCTTTACTGTGAGGGTAGTGACACACTGGCACAGGTTGCCCAGAGAGGCTGTGGCTGCCGCCTCCCTGGAAGTGTTCAAGGCCAGGCTGGATGGGGCTCTGAGCAGCATGGTCTGGTGGGAGGTGTCCCTGCCCATGGCAGGGGGTTGGAACTAGGCGATCTTTAAGGTCCCTTCCAACACAAACCACTCTATGATTCTATGATTCTGTAATGAAGAACCTTTAAAGAGGTAGGAGAGTGGTGGGAAGAGAAGGGAACTTTTCAAAAAACTGGGGAGAAAGTGTAGGCACTGTTCTTTTGCTGCTGTAATTGGAAAGGTCTGGCAGAGGTGAAGAGAAAGATAAGAGAAGGCAGAAAAAAGAAGAAATGATTAAAAACAAACAAACAACAACCCAAATCTAATCACTATCAAACTCAATAGTTTCTTGTAAGATGAAAGAATTTGATTCCTCGAGAGACCACTCTATTGCTGTGATTTCAGAGAATATTAGAGCACAGCACAGCCACACCTTAGCCCCTCTGGACTCCACAAGTGATAACTCCTTCCTCTTCCTCCTCCTCTATCCTTACCTGCTTTTCCTAGTGCTAAAATCCTCTCATCCTCCTTGCTCCTTACCTTCTATTACAGACAGCCTAACCACCAGCACAGCCAGTTAAACTCAGAGCAATTGTTCCCACTTACAATTTCACTTTGGAACTTCCTGTTTTTATTTCATCAAGTGTGTGCTAGAAAACATTTTTACTTTTCCCAGCTGTACCAGTTTGTCTAATAAGAGATATATTTTCTGTTCCCACACCCCACCTGGCTAATGTTCTTTACCTGTGATATCCAGAAACCAACTAACTCTTCTCCCAGAATATTAATGGGGAGTCTTTTATGTTAAAATTGAGCAACACTTCAGAGAACACTTCACCATTTCGGAGGATAAATCTCCTGTTTGTGTGTACAAAGATGCTGGGAAAAGTGAGATTTCACCACATTACCCAGTGATGGAAGATCTGCTTCAAAAATTAGAAGGTAATGTCTCTCTTAAAGACCTGTCTACATTATTCATATGAGACTCCTTATCCTACAGTCTGAATTCCTTTAACAGATCACTGCCCATTTTCCTGTGTGGAGTTTGGTAATCAAAAAAGCATTTTGAATTCAGATGAATCTCTCTCTAACTTTGGCAAGTATAGGGAAGGGAATTTCAGGCAAAGATGTTTTGACACCTTCCAAATTATTTTTCTTTGTTTATAAGATGATTTAAGAAATGTAGTTGAGTTGACTTTTGTAAAGAGACAGAAAATGTTGTGTTTTGTATGTATGAAATTGTTATTCTGGTAAGAAAAAAAAAAAAAAAAAAAAGTGGAATGATGAGCATTCAAGGGTGTGTATCCTCCTCTCCTTTGTGGTGTTGTGGGACAGAGAGGAATTCAAGACCCAGAATGATTCCTGCGACAGTGCTCCCAGGGAATGCAGTTTTGTTGTCCCTCTTTGTCAGGTGAGAAATGAGAGAACAGAGATGTGCATGAGTCTACACGTCTTCCATCATGGGGCAGAGAGCTTGATCAGGCCCCTGCCCTCACCTTCTGCTGCTTTGGGGTCACCATCTACAGAAGCTTCTGCCATGATGTGTCCCCATGTGCTGGAGATGATGATGTCTTCTCACAGCAGTCTGTTCAGCCCCTCCCTAGCAGCTTTGCATGGGAACTCTTAACTCTTCAGTTGTGCAGAAGGACTGGTATTAGGCATGTGCAATCTCATGGGCATAGGCCATGTAAAATGCCTTTGCCCAATCCTAAATCATCTCACAAACAAAACAAAACAAAAGAATATTTTGTGTTCCAGAAATGAAAATAACATTTTTATGGTGGAAAAATGCGATGTTCCTGGCTCTGGCTTGATCACAAACGTTGCCTACCAAAGGCGGCAGAACAACACAGAGGGTTGTCCCTCTTGGAAGAAGGCTGCAGCTGGCTACTTTGGCTCACCTTGCAAAGCACACTCCTGCCCAGAAAAGTGGCCTTCAGCCACTCACCCTCAGCTCCCATGTGGAAGGCAGTGGCTTTTGTGCTGCTCCCTGTGGATGACAGCCCAAACCCCAACTACAGACATCCAAGCCTGACCAAGCCCTAACTACATCTTTAAAAACAGGAGGAGCTCAGCTGACAACCTTGACACTTGATTTGATATTTTTGTGGGAATCTCAGGGCTAGAGAGTTGATTGATTTCCTTGAACTGCTTTCACACTTCCTCATCTTCCTTGTCATTTATGTTCACATACAGCAGCATGGATGGTAATTGCTTTTCATCTCACAAAATATGGAGAATTCTTTTTGCTAGAAAGATGCACATCCGGAATATGTAACATATGCCTTCAGATGCACAGCCCCTGCTCAGCCAATAGCTAGCAAGAAGCAAGATCTTTCTTAACTGTTAAAAATAACAAAACTGGCAGAGAGCTCAGGATCTGGCCTGTATCTTATTCATGGCAATGAGGTGATGCTGGCAACACCACCTGTACTGAGACCTACGGTCGCAGCACCTGGGGCAGCCCAGAGCAGGGGCTCTGCAGAGGGACAGCCTTGACTTACCAGAGTTTGGCTGCTGCTGCAGGGCTTGCGCACCCAGTGTTTGTAGGGAGCCCAGGCACGGAGCTGGTCCTGACGAGCATGGGTGGGCCAGCACCCAGCCAGGGCACAGCAGGCAGCACCCCAGCTGGCAGCAGCCTCAGGTGGATTGGTTACATCCTCCAGGGCAGACCAATCCACGTCCTGGAAAAAACATGTCCTGGCCTGAGATTTTTTGTTTCAATAGAAATTAGTGGTAGAAAACACAGTGTATTTCCCAATGGAAATCCTTACATGTTGTCTGTCAGCTCTTGTCCTTCTACTTTTCACATGCTTTTAGGATCATGATCTTCCTTATTGGCTATTGTAACTATAATCTGGAACATGTTAAACTTCACACAATAAACATAAATGCACATGCAGGCAATAGCTTGGATTTGCAGGCGTTATTCCATTACAAGATATATCACAAATACATTTTTCCTCTCCAACTTCAAAACAAAGAGATTGCCACCACGTAAACAAAACAAGTCAAAACAACAACAACAAAAAAAAACCCAACAGCTAAATGCAAATAAAAAGGATATTGTGTCATGAAAAGCACATGATAAATTTTGCTTGAACAGTAAGCTGTACCGCATGCTTTGTGACCCAAGTGACACTGGGCAAATTGTGATTTCTTCCTGTGATTTCTTCTGATGGAAATGACAGTTTGGTTTTGGTGTTCTCTTTTCTTCTCCCCACTTAAATTTCATGGGTTTAAGAATGTGTCCCGCAAGGTGAGTGTCTGTGGTTTCTGGTGATAAAATGGAGACAGGAAATCTAGGAGAAAAAAAGACAAAGGTATCCAATTGCAGCATTAGGATTCAAGTGAGACAATGCAGGCAATAAATCTTCCAGATTTAGTCTACAGCTAGTAGAACAGTGCTATATTTATGTAAAATACAAAATACCCACAAAATATAGCAGTCATTCAGGAAGGCAGAAGCTGATCCAGACTCCATATTTCAGCAGAGCACAGGGAACCCTAAGCCGGCTCCGAGGCAGCCTGGCCCCATAGGATTCCACAGCACTGTGCCAGTCACAGGATGCTGCTCTGCGGCTGTTCAGCAAGGCAGAAATACCTTCAGCATGTTTCCATGTCTGGGAATGAGTCTGGGTAAGCATTAGAGCATAGTTAGAGACATCTTGTTCAGATGAATTGATTTTGGTGTCCATGTTCCTCAGCTCTTCAATACTGCCAAGTCTGATAGGAAAAACAACAGCAAAACAGTCTGAAAGCTCATAAGAAGCAGCAACTCCCTTCATTTCTAAGCAGGAGCAACTGCCCCCCAAGAAAATTCAGTTCTTTAGCAAATTAAGAAGAAAGGAGCATTGCAAAGCCCTGTACTCAGAGATTCTTCATCTCCGACCTAACTACCAACCCTGCCAGCACAGCACAAGAGCCAAACGATTCTCATGAGATTTGTCTGGCTGCAGCCCTCTCCTGGCTATGCTCTCCGGTGCACAGCCTGCACAATGCAGCTGTAAGCAGCCCCACTGTCAGGCGGGGGGCAGAGACACCCCAGCCCCAACCACAGATGGGCCATATCCCCAGCAGAGCAGCTCTGCTCTCGTGTGCTCACACCCAGGCTGATGTCTAACTGCTCAGTGGGGTAGAAGAACACATGAGCAAGGTGATAGAATAACTCTTCATTCTTTGGATTCAGACCGATCAATCTGCTGCCTCTGGAGCTGTGTTTCTGTTTTAAGACTGCTTTCAGCCTGGCTTTCCACCTAGCTCTGGGGGCACAAGAGGCAGACACAGGGTATGGGGTGGGCAAAGGCTGCCAGCAGCGTTTGGGCAGCCTAGAGAAGAAAGGCGATTGATTTTCTGTTGGGTAAAATGTAGTTCAGTAACCTTGACCATTATAATCCCACTCTGCCTTTGTCAAGGTTTTCAACCTTCCTCTCTGTGGTATTTTGTTTGTTTGTTTGTTTTAACTTTAAGCAGAAATATTTGTATTCTAGACACTGGACTGAGCTGCACCCTCAAGACGTGTCCCAGGTCTCTACAGTCTAGTGGAAGTGGAACCCTTAACCTCTTCCATAGCGCTCTGTTCCTCCTGACCAGCAAAGGGCAGGTGTTAGGATACCTTGTGCCCCAAATGTCTATTGACTATCCACTTCACTCCACACAAAGAGAGTGAAATGAGGTATTTCTTATATGAAAGGCTACCAAAATAAAGATGGTTTTGGAGAAATTATGACAAAATATATAGGGACCAGCTTTTGGATGTGCTCCAATGGCAATTTTGGCAAAGTAAATTCTTTGTTGTTGTTAAACATACCTTGGAGGAGCTGAACTCAGATATTAGAAAACAAAGTGATCAGCCTGTATCTGTATTTGTTGTCTTGTGCTGGGCATGAAGATGTTTTACTTATGTCTTCTCAGAGGCTTAAAAAGAAAGGAAAAGAGGGAAAATAAAAAGCTGAGAAATGCAGATGTGATCTGAATTTCTAGGTAGCTAAACCTCTTGATAAAATACCAGAAGAAATCCACATAATCTTCTTTTCTTGTCAAATATGGTTTCAGTTTAGCATTGATGTTTCATATCCAATTTAAATTGAACATTTCATCTAAAATAATAATTAATGTATTAAGAAAAGTGATCAGGAAAATAGATTTTAAGACAACTTTTCTTATTTACAGCTACAGTGGTAGTTAAAAGCCCTGACTATTGCCAGCTAAAAACTTTACACTACAGCATATTACTGACATTTATCTAGCTATAAACAAACACCCACTGAAGAGCAGCACGTTATGGTTAATTAAACAATAACAGTCGGGTGGGGGAGGGAGGAGGAGGAAATAATAGTCATTTAGTTTAACTGGAAAAACGTGGAGAGACTTGTAATGCAGCCACAAACTCAGTGAATAAAAGATGCAAGCCTCTGAAGTTAACACTCCAAGTACAAGTAGCAAATAAGATCAGCATCCCAAGGCACAGTCCTAGATTATTGATCAGTTATCTTTCATAAGGGGTACCAGGCAGAGGTTTGCAGCATCAATAATTTTAAGGAAAGAGAAAAGGATTGTGTCTAATCAATGTTGGTCTCCTATGCTGTTGTTTCCACAAGCTGGAGGATGGACCTCTCAGTCCTTCAGCCCATGTGTGCCTTTGGAAGGAGGTGCACCCCTGCTGCACAGTGGCCAGCAGCCTGGTAGGGGAGTGCTCAACATCTCTCAGGGATGTGTAATCTACATTCGTATTCAGACTCGTCCCCAGAAACTGGTAGGGACCTCTGCTTGTGCCAATCAGCCTGGTCTCCTTCTCGATGCAGCTGAGTGCCCATGGTCCACGTACAATTGGTCAGGAGCCCTCAGCACTGGGCTTTCTGCAAGGGCCCTGTCCTAGTAGATCTGAGATGGCACCACCAGGCTTGGGGATGCTGTAGCTGGTAGCACTCATTTTCTCAATATCACCTGGCTCCAATGTGGACAGGCAAAACCACAAATATTTGTGGGATGGAAAAAACACTGCTACCCTGCATTTATGTTGAGCTTATCTCTGCCCTTCTTTTTAAATATCTCATTAAAGATACATTATATAACAATTTAATAATAACTCTTCACTCCTAAAGCAGCCAAATATAATTTATCAGCATTTTATAGAACAATAGATACAAACGGCAAATACAGCCCAGTGTTGAAAACTCAGCCCAGGTTGTCCATCCCTGGGCTATGCCTATCAGTCATAGGATGACTGCACTTCAAACAGGTGCCCTAGGAGTCACTTTTTTTTTTTTTTTTTTTTTTTTTGACATTGGCCCAAATCTGGGAGCCTGCTCAGGACTTCAAAATGTACATATGCCCAGTGAGGCAATTCAAGCTATTAGAAGTGAGAAACTGTAACTGGGATCAGGGACGGTAGCTCTTATTGACAAGAGACCAAGATTGTAACCACGGAGCCAAAGGCTCCCTGCATGGGAGAAAGGATTACGGGTTTTAGGTGCTTCAGATGCTCCCTCTGTAAAAGGGATGAATAATCACTCAAGGAACAATTTAAGCTTTCCTGCTTCAGTCATTAAGGCTTACACATTACTAGATTTCACAATGGAAGGTGCCACAGAAGATGCAAGAATTTTACCCTGTGATAATCAAGGGAAAATTTGCGTCTGAGCATTTCTATTTTCAGAGACCCTCTGTAAACTGCAGCCAGCATGCATTTCATTTGTGGTTTTATGGAAAATGTATATTTCAGCACTTTCCCCAAAACTCATTAGATCCATCAATTTTAATCCATTTTCTATCTTCCCCTGGGGCAAACAGAGGAGGAAAACACAGATACACGGAAGAAATGTAAGCAATATCTGCAGATGGCATCTACCAGCAGTAGCACTTCTAGCATCTGATAACCTCCCACTGACAGTCATTCTTGTGGTAAAGGCTCTAACAAACTGTTGCTGGGCAGAAGGAAAATGTCAAACACATGATAAAATGCATACCTCAAATGCTTTAGGATTTATTGCAAATGTGTGTTTCTCTTTTGTAGTACTGCATTTGGAATGCCCTAAAATACAAACATCAAATGGAGTCATATTTATGAGCTAAAATATATGCTTTCATGTATAACTTCTTTAACTATTCTTTTGCTATTAAAAAATACCAGAAAAAATAGTTGCATAATCAGTTACCTATAAGAGTCTATCCAGGCTCAAATTCTCAACACTATGGTGACAGTTAAGGAGAGGAACTCTAGACTTCTCTTCCCAAAGGCATAATAAATAACAAAAGCTGCCTTGTCTTTTATCTCTATTTTTTTTTTTTTTTTGGCTTTCATAAGAAAATAAGGAGATTTTTATGCGTCTTTCCTGTTAGCAAACCTGTGCCACTGCTTGTATAGGAAAGAGCAATATTCAATAACCATGGCTTTTAATTGGTACTAATATTTTTTCATCTGTGGTACATGATGTACCTCTGATAATAAAGTAGCAAGCTAGTGCAACGTGGTGAGCACTGTATTCAGAATACAAATGAACTGATAGTCTTTTGAAAAAGAGTAAATAAGAGACCTCTAGTGCTCAATAAGATTGAGGGCTCTAATGCACTCAAAAGAACTAGCACAAGGCAATAGCTGTATTATACGTATCGCACAGTTATTGAAATAATGAAATTTAACTAAAAGCTTAATACGGTTATGCTTTTCTAAGATTAAAAATATACAAAGAAGTACTACATGGGTAAGTTGCTTTTTCCAAAACGCAACTCGAAGTCTTTTCTTTCATCACTCGAGTGGACTACTGAGACCCAAAAACACCCCTCACAGTGGAACTGAAGTCAGAGAAAAACAAAAATAGAACCAAAAAAAACAATAAACTTGGGGAAGAATGTATCATAAAGAAACTTGCACTTATCTCAGTACCAGGGAGACAGGGGAGTTACACTGGTTTAAGATAAAACAGCTGCACCAGTGAGTCATCAGGCTTTTAGAGAGAGCTAACAAAGAGCAATGTCTTCCTGAGCCAGGCAGACCCGCATGGAGGGAGTGCGCACATGGCTCAGCCCAACATAATGCATGAAAACTGGACAACTCGTAAGACGCATTTTGAAGAGAGCAAATGTTTGAGCTGACTTCAACCCCCATGTGCCTTCTCAGGGACTAAGGTCACCCAGTGTAACCTCAGCGTAGCACACACAGAGACCAGCAATGGGAATCACGTTTGTATAGAGATTCAACTGTATAGTGCAATTGTTGCATTGCACTTGTGTTGTCATGTCAGTATATTTCTGTATTGCTCATCTAAATCAAAATCTCATAACACCAAATAAACCAAATAAGCAATTTGATATTAAGTAAATTTAGTCATAAATAAAATTTAATTATGAGTAGATTTGACCTTCCTTATGTGGAATATCTAAAAGAAGCTGGTCAGAGAGCATTGGACTCTGAGACACACTGACCAAGTTTATTCTGCGGAACTGTAAGATGTGACTTTGTTTCTTGGTATTCACATTTGTAGATGAAGCCTTGTGACAATCCAATGTAGGTCATAATGCTCACACATACGTATTTCAAAACAACATGCCTTTTACTATCAGTAGCATCAAGATGTGTGAATGAAAAGAGCCATATAAATTAGAGTAATTTCTGAACTGACATGGCAATCATGATCCTACTTTTATTTTTAATTCAGGTTAATTAATTTCTTTTATTCTTAGGTTTAAACTTCATTTTTAAAGTACTTCCTTAAAAAAAGGCTGATAATTTTAAAGCTTAGAAATATTTATCACTTCATTAGCAGATAACTGCATCTTAGCTTCTACCTTCTCCACCGGAAATGTTATCCATCCCTCACTTTATCACACATTCAGCTCAAATCCTAACTTTGGCTGCTTGTGAGCACACCTGCAGTCTGAGCACAGACACATGCATTTTCCTCGTCTTGTGCTTTTCTG
This sequence comes from Alectura lathami, assembly GCA_013399715.1. Taxonomy (NCBI): domain Eukaryota; kingdom Metazoa; phylum Chordata; class Aves; order Galliformes; family Megapodiidae; genus Alectura; species Alectura lathami. The sequence goes on from VXAV01004763.1 coordinate 314,981, forward strand.
CAGCAGCACCTCACAGATTTGCTGAAGCCTCTTCTCCAACATCTCCTTCAACCTAGGTAGTATTTTAGCACCTATAAATATCCTTTACGCATGATGTCCAAACCATCCATTGAGCAACTACTTGTTTGCTTTGAACCTGGTTCCTGTTTGCTTCATTTAATGGCCCACAGAAGAGATGTTGAACAGTTGGTACCTTTCTGCCCTCCCCATGCTGGTCACAACCCTTCAGAGCCTCTGTCACATCTCCCATGTCATCTCTGGACTCCTCATAAAGGAGACGTTCCCACTTCTGATCCTCGTAAGCATGTCTCAGGGATAATGGGTCAATTTATGCTATTATTTGTCAATTAGCTTTTACTTGCAGTTTGTTTTCTCTGGGGTCCCTCAACTATTTGCCTTAATTTTCACATGATTAAATTGAATGTCCTTGTTACTGTGGTGACTTTGATTGTCCATGGACAACTGATACAGCTAAGCAGAGATATTGCCTGACACCTCGCCAGTTGTCCAAGAGCTGCAGGAATCTATAAATAAAGGTTTTATATATATATATACATAAACAAACAGAGAAGCAGGATTCCACAACTCAGCAAGTATAGATAGCAAGTCATGGTCAGATCACTTTCCATGGGTTATTCCACTTCCCATCCTAATTTCTAAACATTGAATTTCCCTCATGTAATGAAGAGAAAAGCAGTGAAGAAACAGCCAGTGTGCTGGGCCCCTTTTTAGAAACCGTAACAGCTCCTGACATTACGCTGCTCTCTCAGCAAGGTCATGGAAATGCCAGTTTCACACAACCAGGCCACTGTGGAAGCCTATTGGAGGCCTCAGGGAATGGCCAACTCTCCAGGATGGGAGAGCAGCCACCCTTACCTGGGGGAGAAAAGCACACACCCAAAATTCAGACAACAAGGAGTCACTCTATCCTTTGCAGTCTTGACCAATGTTTGCCTTCCAAACCCAAGCTACAAGGGGTCTCTCCTTTCCTTGGCACACTGGGCTGGCAGCAGGATGGGCAGGCTGGCACTTGCGTCCAAGCAGGGTAGGCCACACAGCCCCGGTCTGCACCGCCACATTGCTCCACGCTGGCTACGTGCAGGAGGGAAGCCGATGGGCACAGCGATGTTAATTATCTCTGTGGGCAACGCACTCATAAATTATGTGAAAAAGAAGAACTATATGATAAAGATCACTGATGGCAGTAGTTCAGCACAGTAAAAAAATAAAATGGACTGAGAAGAGTTGCAGGAGGAGACTGAGCAGCTGGATGGTAAAATGGGCAGATTAAATTGAATGTTGTTAAAGCACAGTGATCCGTAGAGGGAAAAACAACCTTAATTAACCATACGCACTAATGAGTTCTAAACTAGCTGTGTATGAATAAGAAACAAAAAAATACAGAGCTATAAGTAGTTAGTTTTTTGAAAATAGCTCATTGGCGGTCAAAACAACAAACAGAAGATTAGAAAAGATTAGGAACAGAGAATAAAACAGAAAGTATTTTTTCCCAACAAATAGATACACATCTCAAACGAGGCACACAGTTCTGATCACCATATCTAAAAACGGATATAGCAGTATTTAGAAGGTAAAGACAAGGGTGAAGAGGAAAAAAAAAAAAAAAAAAGAAAGACCAAGGCTTTAGAGAATTACTCAGCATGGAAAAAAGAGATAACAGGTCAGTGCTCCACAAAATTCTGAGCAGTATAAATAATGTGAATAAGAAATCCATTATTCACCATTTTTTAAGAGTATCAAAAGAACTGGTCAGATGAAAGACATAAAAACAAAATAATCAGAAGGAGGTTTCTTGCATACTTAAAATGTGACACCCACCAGCAAGTCAAATGCATACTTTCTTAAAAAAAAAAATAAAAAATCCAATGCAATCTTGGGCTCAGGAAGCCCATCATGTGTCAGTCACCAAGAAGAAATGTCAGGGAATGATGGCAGTATTTGTCCAACGTGATTTAGCCAGTCTCAGAAAGTGCATACAGAGCCAGGCGGACATATGTGCAGATAGCATGGCTGTTCCTATACTCTCAAGTACTGAAAAAGAAGTCTACCGCACTGCAGGAACAAATTTGCACAAAATGGTAGAAGTCAGCTGAAAGCTAGCTTTACAAACTCATAAACAAATTTATCCAAACTCTACCTAATCTGTATCTAGTTACCCTGAGATGAATTTGCCAATATCATCTTCTGGAGATGGTGTTTACCTGCTATGATTACTGTGAGTTGGAAACTGCACTCTTCCATTTCCACTTCTGCCTATAACCTCAGTACCAATAAATGAAAACATGGCCAAAAGAAAATCAGATCTAAAATAACCAGAGGTCTGCCGGGAGTTGGATGCCATAAGCAACAACTGTTTTCTCCTCCGTGATTCTCCTTCTTCTTCTGCATTTAATTTTTACTGCCTTTAATCAAAAGGTACATATGAGGTTCTTTCAGAAAACTTGGCTAATTTGAATATTATTTGCTGACTAAAAGTACTTTCAGGCTGTATGCAGTCTATCCAAAATAAATAAGACAGTAGGTAGTTTCCAAAAAGTTGGTGGAGAACTATCGCAGGAAAAAAATTTGTTTGTTTGTTTGTTTGTTTGTTTGTTTTCAAAGGTCAGGAATTTATCCCTTGTCTTCCATAATCTTGAAGTACATTCTGAAATATTCTAGGTACTAACAACAGTTCCATACACCGTCTGGCAGTAATTTGTAAGGTCTTTACATAAAGACAAGTCTCAGGAATGACCACAAGAGTCAGAATGGACAGGGAAGAGCCCTCATTAATAAAGAGATGCAGATGTTACAGTTCAGTGAAGAACATGAATTTTAATTTGTCTTTTTCAAAAAGAGGTGTAATTTAACATATGAGTTTGATGTTTTGGATAAGACATAATTCTGCACAGCTATGTTAAAATGTGAATTGCTGTTCTTAACTGTTATCAAATTTCACAAGTCTTAAGATGGTAATTTTGAAATACATCACTTTGCACATAACCTTACAAGGGGGAATAACTTCAAATTAAACCTTTAAATAATACATCATTTGGTAACATTAGTAAGTTAACTTTCGTAGTTACAGTCCTGAAAAGCATAATGTTAATGTAGCTGAGACATCTCAAATTCTATAAAAAAAATGGAAAAAAAATATATTAAACATTTACGTAAAAGCATTACAGCCTGAGCTTTAAATAACTTTTATGACAGTTTGTAAAATTATTACCAAAGTAGTTATTTGCATTAGCAGATTCCTGGATGTAATCAATCTCCAGACTTCTGCCCTCCCTGTCCCAAGTTTTCACCAATTTCGGTGGAAATGATTCATGATTTCATGAAGGTTGGGACATCAATTACAGACTTTTAAAACTGATTTTCAGGTACCTTATGATGACCACGTTAGCCTCATTCCATTCTAAGAACTTGTTACATTTTCCCTCTTCTTTTATTTTTGGAATCAATCAGCTCAAATATACACAAGATGCAGAAACTATTTACTGCTTGGGACTCACAGGAATACTTTATAATTACCTGAGTGACTGAGACATTTTTGTAAAACAGTCATATTTGCTAAGCCTTAATGCATTTCATGACAGTGCATAACATAGAGCAGTATATTGCCAAACCGCAGGTCACAAAAAAAATGAGGTTCCCAGGCTAACTCAGCCACAGGTAGAAAAAAAAAGTCAAAGAAGGATCTAGGTGAGATGTGAGATGAGCTCTAAATACAAGACAATAGTTGGTTCTATGCCAAGAGCACAAAATTCAAGGAGAATAACATTGTTGACTGAAGGACATCAAATCAGGGTTCAGGGAAGCTTTGCACTAATCCTGTGTTGTAATGACAGCTTAAAAATTTGGTACTTTGATGAGTTCTGAGATTGACTTAAACCTCTTTAATTTGGCTTGCTGGTATTTAATCTTTTAACTTTGCATTCTTAATCAAAACTCAAAGTAGATCTTTAATCTTGTATGTATAAAATGGAAGATTAGAGGCCCCTGACCTGCCTCTGGTAGACAGCTGTTTGCTTCCCCTTCTCCTTCTCACAGTCACAGCAAGTAAGAGCCATTTCTAATGTAGGAAGGTCCTAGGAAAAAAGGGAAAGGACCTAAATACTCTCTGACAAAGACAAATTTGAACTCCTCTCTCCTTTCAGTGAAGAATTAAAATCTGCCAGAGCCTCTCTATGTGTTGCTTTTAAATCGTTGTTAATGTGACAGGACAAGAATTTAAGCCAGAACCCTCAATGAAGAAACACCCAGGTTTCCTTTGCCCTAGAGGCCCTGAGACATTTCTGGTCATCAATGCCTACTCAGACTTCATAATACACAAGACACAAGACAAATGCGAGTCAACAAAATGCTTTGTGCAGAGTTAAGAATTATTTTTACTGACAAAAAAAAAAAAAAAAAAAAGGATAATTCTACTAAGTGTCTGGTTTTACAATAAATTATTTGGGGAAGGGGTAGTTTTTTCAAAGAGGAAATGCATCCAGCAACTCCTTTCAGACTTTCTTAGACATTTAGGCCTGATTAAACCTATTTAGTATTTGAAGGAGATCATGGTGGAGGGAGTCAGGGCACCTTGAGCAGCTCCATCTCATGCTGGGGACATAGGGCTGCCAACAGAGGACTGCAGTAGACACAGAGTCCCGTGGTGCCTTTGCAACACCTCTCTTCTTCTTCCAGGGGTGTTCCTAGCCATCTGGAGCATGTGTACAGTCTCCATTATCAGAGCATTTGAAGAGGTAATTTTGTGAGATTTGGTGTTTCCCACCTCCACTCAGAAATAAAGACCACTGCAGGGCAAAGGCAGAACCCACATCCCTTGGACACTGGGCTCACATCCAGGCCACCAAGCTGCTTTTCCTTGCAACCGATCCAGTAACTGATCTCACCTTACCACAGCAAGACAGCCCCACTCTGGGGTCTTGTCTTGGACTTGGCAGGATGGGAAGAATCATTACAGCGTGGATGATTTAATTAGTTCAAAAGCAAGTGCAGACTGGGCATTGCTAATTGCAGGAGAGATCTGGGACAGGAGGGAAAGTCACCTCTCTTCTTTCATGAACTTCATTTATTCCCCCTGTGTCGAGCTCCCAGCCTTGTACAAAAACCTCCGGACGTCTGAGCTGCCTGACAAAGCAGTAGTTGATTTTCACTGCACGTAGCTGAGCTGAAGTCATTTGATGTCATGAAAATTTTAATCAGCCGTATTAGGAGAACAACAATCTTGATTTCACAATTCATTTTAAATTCCTTGCACTTTCTGTCGTAGTCCTGGAAGCAGTTTATTTCACAGCACTGTTAGTGATGGTTATCCTGGTTTATCAGTTCCTGAATTATTCAAATTATTTAAAGAGAGGAAAAGCCTAAGGAAAAGTTATTTCCTGAAGTTCAGTAAGAGTCTGGAACCATCTTCAACCTAGTCTGATACCAATGAGTTGGAATTAAACTTCTCTTAATGTGGATTACACATACAGCCTAATAGAATAACAAAAAATATTTGGAGTTTTATTAAAAGGAGGTGAAAGTTCAAAAAAAAAAAAAAAAAAGGCATTTCTGATATATGACCAGCAAAAATACAGACTAGGAAAAAATTTCTCAGTGAATAAAAAGGATGTTTCTTGTATGGCTTCTGACATCACGATTTTTATGCAGTGCACTTGCAAGCATAAAGTATATTCACATAATCCAAGGATTAAGACAAGATGATCTTCCCCCCCTTGGGAAGATAGCTCAAGATTAAAGAAAGTTTTTGAAACAGCACTGCCCACCATTGGTAAAATCTTTCTTCATCATCTTCCCTAGTAAAAACAAAAATACACAGCTCCACTTAATAATCTCCAAATTCAGCAAGAGGTCTGCGACTGTCACTAAAAATGAAAAAAACTCTTTCTCTTACAGCTGCTACTGTCTTGTATCTCCTGTCTTTGAAAAGAACAAGAAAAACGGGTGTGAATAAAAACGAAGATCTTTAATCCTCAAGTTTACTGTTGGAAAAGGATTTCAGTGAAACAGAAGCTGGTTGTTCAGATTTGTAGAAGTTACAGTTGCTGTTTGACTATGTGAGAAATGAAGAAGTTGAAGTGTTCTGTAAATTCAGAAGTGTTTCCACATCCCCCTTTTGATTTCTGAAAGCATTACCAGTGAAGTCAGTAAATCATCATGTGATCAGTCACAGATTGGACAAAACAACAGCTAGTACTAAATGTGTGTCTATCAGCTGTTTGGGCACCGGTACTGTTTTTCTGCTTTCTTTCCCGCCCCCCACTCTGAATTTAGATGAAATCTATGGCTTATCATGGCAAATTTCAGTACCTTTTCTCAGCTCCTTTATCCTCACACAACATACAATATTCATAAAAATAAATGAATAATTAAAAATCAGTTGCTGTACAAATACAATTTGATGCAAACACATGCATTTGCTACAGTGTGCTTGAGCTAAACAGATTGGTCAACTGTAACTAGCTGGAGAAAGAAAAGAAGGTGCCCGCCCAGCAGGAAACCAGCCTGGTACTAGCCATCCCCATCCTCTTCCACAGTTGGATTTGGCAGGGTTCTTTCACTTGATTTCTGAAGCAAGACATTTTCTTGCATTGCAGTCCTACTATTACAAACATTTTCGACACTCAGCGATTCTTCCTGGCTCTGGCTGTCATCCACACCTCTGCATTACCACTGGCACTCTTTTTTGAGGATCTTGTTTTGCTGTGTACATTCCTTTGCAAAGAGGAGGGAGGGATGTGAGAGGAATCAGATTTTTTTCCATTGCCTCTTAACTGCAGTTATATAATACTACATGATACTTACTGTTAGCCTACAGGATTGAACTCGCCCATTTCAGACAACTGCATGAGGTTCCCTTCTCCCCACTTGTTTCTTAACTGAAAGCCTGTGCTGAAACATATCAAATCGTAATTGTCTTTTTGTTTGTTTGTTTTGTATTTAAACCTCTTCCTCCATACACTGTCACATAGCTAACAGCCAGTAGAA
>VXAV01004763.1:321994-355068 GCA_013399715.1 Alectura lathami
AGAAGGAAGTCAAGAACATTGAACTGTGGGATTGCTCCCCGCAGTCTTGCTGTGCTCAAATTCAGCCAGGTAGGCTGTAGATGACATGGCCCTTAGAGCTTCAGCACAGCTTCTCAACAAAGAGGACTGTCTTTAAGGTACATTGGACTTGAGAAGGCTGTCCAGACACCAGGCATACTCAGCTACTCAACCAGCCTACCACGAAGACATACAACAAGTCTTGTAATTCATGTTTCTGCAACACTGTTTTTTAAATCCACTTATTAACATTTGAATAGCAAACAACCAATAACATTAAAATAATTTTGGATTAACTTGCTAACCAAAATTGGATAAAATTGCTCCAAAATTGTTCCACAACTGTAGCAGGACTCTACTTTTTAAGTATTTCATTCAATGTAGATTTGTTTGAAGAATATCCAAGAAATAGAAAATCAGAAAACGTAATCTCTCTTCACACGAGGTTTTCTCTCATTGTCTAATACCCTCAAAATATTTGACAGCAACAGTTGCTATTATGAATAAAGCTTTAACCAAACAAAATATCTCCCTATGATTTGTCAGAATTTGTTTGGTCTTCATGTCTTTGCCAAGAAGGTCCTTTAGGACTCAGGGTGCAGAACTAGAAGCAAAGCAAGTTCCATTCACCCCTTCTCGCTAGCACAGATGTCTGTGTGCTCTCTGGATTCAAGCTCATCACACTGAGAGGCAAGAAGTCTGGTCTCAAAACTAGTCTTAAAATAACTTCTTAAATGTAACATCAAAATAGCCTCTGACCAATTGCACAACACAGAAAGAACTGTTTGCCTTTAGCAATTTGTAGACTCCCCTAATATTACCTTTTGATTCCTTTTTTTCTGAATTAAACATTCTTGTTTTCCATCACTAACTTGTTTTGATTCTTCTGATCTATTTACTGACTACAGTAAGGCTTCCTGCCTATTTTCTTCATGGTATGACAATTTTCAGATTTTGCTTGGTTAGCTACTGGCTTTCTCTTACAATTTAAAGGGTGCTTTGTTGTCCAGTGCATTAAAATGCTTTGTTTGATCACACATGTCAACTGGGAAGTCCCCATCGCCTAAGTCCACCCGATCCCTGGAATGAGAAGCCTTCTGTGAAAAACCACTACCAAGCTCTTACACTGTACTACCTGCATTCATTTTCCAAACTTCTTCCCGGAGTGAATTTGGAGAGCTGCCAAAGTTTCAGTGTCATCATTTGAAGTTACCTTTCCCGATTTTGGTTGATTAATGGCTTTCCATTACAATGGCTAACAGGTGCCTGGATGTCCAGCCCTATCAAATTTCTTCTTTTAATCATGCCTCCACTTCAAGTGCAATAGTATGTGCCATTAGGTGTACATCACATGAGCTTAACAGATACAAGTTATAGAAGAACCGCACACCTAAAATGGCACTAATCAGCTGTCTTTAGGCAACCAAATCCTTCTACCAGCACCAGTGACAGCAGTAGAAAATTAACCACAATTACAGGTCCTTTGCCTTGGGCTTTTATAGACTCCTAGTCAGACAGGTATATTTCTGTGCATTTACTATTGCATTTACTGTCACCCTGTTGGGCCCCATTTCTTTGAATTTCTTTACCCTTGGTAGAACACAGAATTTGAACTCTTTTCAGCTAGCCTCAGCTCATTCAGTGTATCTCAACAACAGAAACCCTTGCCAGTTAGCAAGGTGCTTCAATTTCCCTTAATATTCCATTTGCAATTCTGTAACAGAGACTTTTTATAACCCAAGTCTTCGTTCCCTCCTGCCAGATTTGCTGAAGTTGAGATAGATACCTTACACCACTCAGCCACAAGACAGCTCCAACCTCCGAGCAGAGCTAAAGAAACTCCTGACCTTGTGATTTCCATAATGGCATCCTTCTACAGAAGGGAGCCAAAGTCCAAACTTCACGTGTGCCGCTGGACCAGATGAGAGGTGGCAACAGTTCTGTGTCATTACAGAGCAGATCTGGCCTTGACGTGCAGACAGACTACAAAACAGCCCAAGAATTTTGGCCACGGTGATCAGCGCTGGCTTCCCTGTTTCAGACTTTGTCCCCTTCACAAAGAACATGAAGGCTGGGGATNTTTACACATTGAGGTCCCCGACTGCTCAGGGCTAACACTGAAGGCAGTAGGAGTAATGTTATGTAACACAAATGTTCTTGTTTTGATTAGCACCATTTTGCAAAAATAAGCGTTTACCATACCTGGTCTCATTTACAATTTAGGGTTACAATTGTAAAAACCTACAGTGACTCAGCCTACATTTTAAAAACTGTGTGGGAGGAGTCATGACTCATCTTACTTGACATTTTCATGTGCTTTACTTCCTATCTGAGTATCACAAAGTAGCTTTTAAAGGGGATAGAAATCAGCTGAAGAAAAATCACCAGAAGAACAAGAGTTCTCTTAAGCCTTTCACAGTATCTTTCTGATTCATAACACATACCCAAATCATAAATCACGTTCAAGTGAACAGCAATTACGTATAGCCCTGGGTCCTACTGCTTCATGGACTGGACCAGTGACAATGCAGTGTAGCAGTCGTGCAGAACACACAGAGCGTTTATGTTTCCTCTTTTGAGAAACTTCAGTAGTGTGGTACATGCTGATGTCAGATGCTACCAGATCAATCTTCGAGGACTGATTACTCTCAGTCACAGACTGGGAGGAAGGGAAAGGGAAGGAGGGTGTTGTTAACAACAGAAAGCCTGTGCAAAGGATTTTTTTCCTTTGGTAACTAGCTAATGACATTGAAGCAAGGTCTCTGTTCTAGCTGACTTCAGTCAGCAACCAGCCAGCAATTCTGAACACACGGCATACTGTGGCGCAGACAAGCATCAAGTTTATTCATCAGTATTTCTCAGTTTGACTTGAGATTTAAAGGAAAAGTTAAAGCCACCATTGCTTACAAATAGCTTCAAAAAAAAAAAGTATTTTTTCAAGCTTTCATAAACATATCAGCTAGATCGACTGTTTCTCTAAGCGCTGCAGGTTGTTTTACAATGGCAGAACACAACCTGGCAACAGGACACCTGTAGAAGATGGCTACCAAAAACAACTTCCACAATGTGATGCCTCCTGCAAGGGCACGTGAGATCACACTTCTTTCTGAGGCGTTTCCACCAAAAGAATTTGCACACCAAGAATTTGTGGCACCAAAATGCCAATGGCAGGCAGCAGATGACGGATCTCTAAGCCTCAGCCTCATATCACAGCTCCTTTGGAGCCAAACACACCCAACAACACACAGCAGCTGGCTTCTAGACACAAGCTTTTTCACTGTTAGATTTCCTAAATTTGTGAGCCTGCAAACAAAATTTCAGCTGTAAGAACATCTCCAAAAAACACTGGAACAACTTCACGGGCCATGCCTCTGTTGCAGCACTCACTCTTCTTCCTCTTGGTTTATTTTGCCCCTGTTAAGAGCTCCATAACATAATCCAGCCAAAGAATATTTCTAGGATCAGATAGTAGATCTTCAGATCAACATAAGAGGAAAAGAGTAAAGAAGGATTAATATTCTGCTGTATTTCATTGCTTAGTTTCATCAGCATTTCATTGTAAGCCTGTATTTTCAGAGTTCTTTAGTTGAGTGTTAAAAATACTCTGGGCTGAAATGACTGTTTGATTTTAAGGTGGGTCAGAAATAATATCTGACAGCTCATATAAAGCATTTTAAGCTGTTTTTGAGACAGTAATAGAAATGAGTTGTCTAATTCACACGAAAAACCATTTGAAATACCTTTGGGTTTTTGTTGTTGTTGTTGTTTTAAATAACAAAGGCAGTGGGGAATGTACCCGCTTTAAAACAGGGATTTTCATTTTAAAGACCTTTGTATGTATTTGCTTTTAATATTTGCATTTAAATACATTACAAAAAGCTGTTTTCTGGTTTAGCTGGTCATTTTCCAAGCAAATTAATATCCCTAAAAACACTTCTATAACTGTCTCTATGGAATTGTTATATAACTTCCTATTTCAGTATTATGGTAGAAAATTTTGTCACAAACACATGGTCAAATGTGTATTTTTAAGCTGATGAGAGAAAGAGGGAAACAAGACATTACTGCTAGGATCTGTGTCTTACAGTGTTTAAGTACTTTATCTGCTTAGACAAGCAATAACTAGACAAAGTTTTAGTCTTTGACTGCAACACCATTTTATAACTTCATTCTTCTGCAATATATATCCTGAAGATTGATCTGGCAACATCTGGTATCAGCAAGTACAATACTACTGAGGTTTCTCAGCAGAAGAACAGAACACAGAACCAACTGGGATAACACAGATGTCTTTCTCCTTCCCCCCTCTCCATGGGCATGCGTCAGATGCCGTCAGCTGAGCGATGCAGGTTGTGCTGTGTGAAGTCTATGAAAGCAAATCTCTTCTTCCAAGGCTTGGTGGGCTCTGTGCGTTCACGGCAGACACTTGGGATCACCTGGCACCCTTCGGCTTGTCTGAAAGCAGCATCTGTCTTCAGCAGCACCCAAGGCAACCGTCCAGGAAGAGGGCAGATGACCAGGAGGGGGGAAAGAGGCAACAGAAACATCCTCAACTCTGGAAATCATCTCCTAGTATAAACCATGTTCGTGTTGATTTGTGTATTTTTACTGGTGCCCTCATTTCTATCTTGAATTCAAGTTCATGAGACTACACACCTGGAGAATGAAAAGGTAAAAGCAAAGGAGATGATTTTGGAATTCACATCTGAAAGACAGCATCAGTAACACTAGGCTAAGCTTGCATCGCTGATCTGCTGAAAGGACTGTTAGACAATTTGAATTTGAATATCTAGCACTTAATCGTGCATGTTTTGAATTGAATTTAGATGATTTTTAAAACACTAGCTTGCTTTTGTTTTCTTTTTCCAACCAATGTTTTTTCCTCACTTTGACACAGCCAGCACCGCAGGCACCACGTAGTGCTATGCTGCCATCTATAGCTTGAAGAAGGAAGCAGATCACACATTCCAAGCCATAAAATAAGCCGCTGGTTAAGTAGCACTTATGAAAATGAAAGTCATCTGGCCTTCTCAAGAGAAGAGCGTTCAAGATGCACAGACATCCGTGTGCTTATATTCTAGCACTAACCACTAATGCCCAGGGGGCAAGAATTGGGGCCTTATTTAAAGCACAAGCATGATCTCAACAAGGAATCCTGGCTTGGACTGGATTTAAATAAGCAACTGTCCATCAGCACTCAAAAGAGAACAACTTTCATTCAACTCTATGAAATAGAGATTTGGGACTCTTACACATGTAAAACACGTACCAGCTCTTACTTTCAAGGCAAGCACTAGCAGCTTGGAAAAAAAAGTGACAAAATATTCACATTTACTGGACAACAAGGTTTTTCTGTTCTCAGAGTAGACTTTCATAAGATTATATGCTTTTGTAGGAAGTTTTTTTTTTTTTTTTTTTTTTTTTTTTTTAAAAGAGTGAACATTTGATAGGTTTCCTACTTTGTTTTCATAGAAATCCATCTTCCCATTACTAAAATAATGGGAAAATCTTTGATGTGGAAATCCTGCAAATTACCAATTTTGGTCTCCCAGAATCTGACAATTCTTAGCTTACTTACGAAACCTCCTCCCCACACACACACAAAGGTCCTTATTTGTCTGAAATGACAGCAGATGACACTATTCTGACGTCCTCTCTAGGCATTACAGATGTTAATTTTGACCTTCTACTTTTGGAACACAGTTAAATCATTGCTGAATTTTTCATTAGCAAAACATATGCAAGTTACAAGAAGGCTTAAATTACTACTACCAAAACTTAAAAAATGGTTGGTATTTTTCACCTGTATCCTTGTTGTTTATATGCCTGTAGGACACACACAGGAAGCTGGACATTCTTTACTTTCTGCAGTGCTCAGAAAATGCTTCTCATGAACTGAACAGGGAAAGAAACCAGTACTGCAGACAGAATACTTTGATCTGGTAGCTGTAGCACTGGACCGTCCACAGCCAAGCACTCACCTCCTACCGAACTTCACAAACACAACCTCAGGACCTGCTAGTGAATCCTGACTGTGCCACGGATATCACTCTGCGCGACGTTGCCAGAAGGACGTGCTCTGCGTGCCATCCCACCCCTCTGCCTCCTCTCCCTGTAAGGAGACGGCTGACCCCTGCACAACCGCTGTATGGACAGCACGGCCTGAAGAAGGCCGGGTTCTGCGAGACGTGCATCAGTCCAGCTCACCAGCAGGTCTGAGCCTTTCCGACGAGTTCAGGGAAAAATTCTATGTATGCATATAAATTTGATATATCATCTATTTACTACTCAATACACCAGCTTGTAATAACATTTATGTGAGGCAATATTGAAAATATGTTATAGAGGCTTAATATTCAGACAACATAACCCACCACAAAACAGATTTATGTTTAAATTGACTGCTCCAAAGCCATTTTTACCCTCCTGTGATCATACCATACCTTCTCAGAGGGCAGATAATGAAGAGTTTTATAGGTAGCAGGCTGAAACGCTGTCCTAAAAACTAAAATGAGATTATGGTTCATCTTGTGCTTTGCAAATCCTGTTACTGCGTTATCTCACATCCCTTAACCAAAATCTCTTTGGATAGGGACTAGCTGTATGTGGGCCTACAATACCTAGCATATACTCGTTTTTTTGTTTTAATACACATACCCACGTTTTAAACAGCATCCGTAGAGAACTATACCATATACAGAATGAGCATTACCATGGATGTTTTTATTTCTTCCACTTCTCTTTGAAGACAGCAGAGAAAGGACAGAAGAGTCAACTTCAGCTTCCTATAACACGCTTTCTCCAAATGAGAAAAAAAAAAAAATCAGGTTCTAGCACATGCTCCTGACAAGTTTACCCGAATCTTTCCCGTCTCACAGGAAAAATCAGCAGTTTTGCTTATTTTTAAATCTACGACATAGAAAAACATTTCCCAGCAACAAATGGCATTACCTGGACCTTCATGCACCACTGTTCCCAGAAGCGTTTGTTTACACACCCTGCTCATTCCTACAGCTTCAATCTGAGGTGAACACTGTTTTCTCTGCCCCATCCGTTACTCAGAGGTGGAAAAAGCCTGGTTGCTTTGTTAGCAAAATGTGTCCACACATTGTCGGGTTAGTATTTGCATGTCAAAAAGATTAAAAATAGTAATAAAAAAGCTTGTGCTGTGTATTTAAGAGGTTTAGAGAACATAACACATAAGCATGTGTTATGACTTAAGACACTGCTTAAAATCATGCTTCAACACCTCATTCCCCCCCCCCCCCTTTTTTTTTTTTTTCTCCTTTTTCCTGCCCACTGAAATTCAGCTAAGTCTTAATGGACTGGAATTTAAAAAAAAAAAACATTATTGAATCCCAACTGTGTACTTCTGGGGCTCATTCTTTTAAAGAACAAAAATGAAAAAGGAAATCAATATGCAAACAATGTAATAGGAAAAAGCCAGAAAGGTCCAGCTTCTCCTCCTGTGCCAATCAAGGACAAAATTCATTCTGTACAGATCAACTATTTTGTTTACACTGAAGCCTTTGTCAGAACACTAATAAAGGTATTTGTTCAAAAAGCTGCCACAATTAGAACAGGAATATTTTCACCTTTCCAACACTAGAAGAATGTTTGCTACTTCAAACAAATTTCTTACTAATTTCACTTAGCTTTGTCATGCTCAGATTTGAAAAAAAAACAACCAAAAAACCAGAGTGCTCACATAAAGAGTGCCATTTAGCAGCAGTTCCTCTTTTCTTGCTTCCTAAAAAAAGATCCAGAGGCAGAACTAAATGTTCAGTACCGATCTCTGGCATACGTACCCTTCAGCTTTTGCTGCAGTTGTTTCTTGTTAAATATTAACAGGAGATGTAAACATACCTCAGTCTTGAGATTTGTTTCCTGAAAGAGGCAGAACTGTAACATTCCTGTAAATGCTAACATCCTGACTCTTAAATGCACAAAACACCTACAAAACTAAATCCAAGAGACTGAATTTCAAGGACACAACTGTCCTTGAGAAAATAGTGTCTACTTCCCTACCAGTTGAAAGCAGCACATGAAATAATCATCTTTTTTTCCAGTTCTTTCCCCTAAAACAGCAGCTTTCACTTTTAATGAAGCATCTGCTATAGGATTAAGCAACTTCAGACTTCAGGGGCAAATACACAAGTTATAAAAATTTCTAGAGAAAAGCTTTCTGAAGGAAGTGAGTCACAATACCGAAAGGTTAGATCCAGTTCACCGCTTAGGAGGTCCACAGGGAGATTAGGATAAATGCACTTTCTCAAAGGACAGCTCTTCCGCAATCCTAAGGATTTCGCAAGACCCACCTCATCTACAAAGATGCTTCTTGAGAAGTTTAATAAGACTTATGAGAGCTGCACCCATGATACACCTCTTTCTCACACACAGAGTACCATGTACTATGCAAATAGCACGCTGTGCTAGTGCTCAGTCATTTCTATGCAAGTTACTCTGCACCTATTTTCAGAAATGTTTCAGTAGCACTACACAAGTTAATAGCACACCAGTAGATATTTCCACTGCAAAAGATTTGTACAAAAAAAAAGAAGTCTTTGTAGAAAGGATAGTGGTTTTTATTGTAGTCTTAGAAAATACTGAATTATGAAAGATACAAAATCAATTGTTGCAATTATGTTTATTTTACAATCTGTATGCCATCATACTCTTATGGCTTTAAGATATTCTGTCCAAAGTACTTTAAAACATGCTTTAACAAAGTATTTTACAATTTCAAAATTGAATATTTCTTTACTGGAAAACAAAAAAACCCTCCAAAACATTTACCTGAGAATTCAGTATCATAAAATTGTCATTCATTTTTAACTTTGCAAGTTGATGGTATAGCCTATAGAAGTCAACATGCAACTTGTATGTCTACTGTACTAAATAAATATTTCAAAAATTATTAGATGCAGCTGGTCAGGCAAAAGCCTGCCCTCAGACTTCATCAAGTTCATCATAGGATTAAATACACAACATTGGTTTTATCATAAGCCAACATGAACAACAGCCATGACTTGTGCACTGGAAGCCCTGCAGCATTTGCTGGATGGAACTGGGACATGGCATCAAGCTGTGGCAACGGAGCACAGCTCTTTGGGTGGGTATGCCACCCTCTGGGCTTGGTCATCACTGACTTTGTTTCATCCTCAGCCAGGTCGATCAGGAGTTTGGGCCACTGGATCCACTTCAGTTCCCAGCCAGTCATTCTCTACATATACGCCCCACCAATTTACAACAAACATACCTAACCCAAGAATTTGCATTTTAGAATACATGTATTATAGGATAATGCTTTCATGTCATTATCCATGTCATTTCAGAGCATCACCAAGTTTAAAAAGTGATGTTACATATAGACAGCAAAAGGTTTAGGACTTGGTTTTGTTTTTAATGTTACTTAAAAAGTAAACCAGCAAGAAAAACAGACACTTAAAGTAATATACTGCCCATGATGGCAGCACATGAGGGAGGCAGGATTAAAGCAATCAGGGATATACAGACGCTGGATAACAGACACAGAGCTCTATGAGTAATACATATCCAGGATGAGCATACGGAAATGCTAGTCATTTTAAGGACTTTCAACTGATTATCTGAAAATATTTCCAAAGCTGTAAAACTCTCATGATGTCTGCAATAAAGTAGTTACTTCTGAATTTCAGTTACTGCAAGCACCGTGATTTACACAAGCTATGCTCGATTAACACAAATTTTCCCCTTGAAATAATGATACATAATGAGAATCCAAGGATATTACTAGAGATTTGAATTAATCATCAATCCCACAGGTGAGGTAGTGTGGTTACTTGTATCAGGTGCTGGTTATGGTTATCTTGAAATCTGACAATTTTCATTTTAAATAAACGGCCTGGTATTCTTAATATATTTATTAATGCTATGTTACCTACTAAAAGGAAGAGGAAAATCCTTGCCAAGACATTTCTTTAGCAAGTTTTGTCTCACTGCAAGATAAAACTGCAAAGCAGTATTTACAACAGTCCTTTGCTCGTCGTTGCCTACTGTACACGCACATGAAGACACAAACAGCTAATATACATTCTGAGGTAGGAAATGAAGAATTCCACTGGCTTGTACAAGATTCTTCATGTTTTGTAAACCAGCAAAACCAAAGTTTTCTGTGGTGAGGTTCAATACTTAGTTCTGGTGTGAGAATAACATCTAAATAACAAAGCATCATGAGTATACAATATGCACCTACTTCCATGTAAAAATCTTTTTAAAAAAAAAAAGGGGGGGAATACTTTCAATTTCTTCTTAGTGGCAGAATTTCTCTTTCAAACTCAGTAAGTCCCTACAGCTCTTATCATACTTTTTACACATTTATACTTATGATACAAGCCATTGAAAACACACTACAGGTTTAGCCACAAAAGTATCCTGAAGATTAAAATGCTGAACTAGATCTTTACTGGTCCCAGTGATTAGAGAACAAATACATAGATGCAGTTAGGCACTGGAGTTGCAAAGAATTTGTGCCTGAATACCTTAGTACAGAAGATACCTGTCCTCGAACTTCCACAATACTTTGATTCCAACTCATCACAGGTAGCAGTGAGCTCAAAAGTGCCAGGACAGTAAGTCACTGTACATCAGTGGATTTTAATGAGCACCTGGGATTCAGATGCCAGAGGGTCCAACGCAGGCTGTATAAACAAAGAATGTTATCGGTTTCAAACTTTGGCCTTTTGCAGTATGTTGTTATTCCTCACACAAAACCAGAGAAGAGAGCAGTATGCTGCAGCACCTTTGCTTTTCCAGTCGTCTCAGCTACACATGGGAGAGCTAAGACAAAATATTCAGTAAAAGCTGGCTCTGGTACAGCGATGGGAACAGCAGGAAGCAGTGAGCTGTTCCAGAGAGCATTTGCCAGAATCTCCTCCAACTGTCATGTTATCCTAACCCATCTACATCATAAACAATTACAGAGCTATATATGCTTCTTCAGGTTTGTCTACCAGGAAAAAAAAAAAAAGACACCTTAAAGGTCTAAGCACTCCATCTCCACGTAGAGGTCACTGTGCATAAACATCTGTTAAGAATCTTTCATGACATGTAGAGTGATATTATGCATAAACCAGAGTGAAGGCTACTTAATACCTGAATGAAAACTTCCCCACAAATCAACATCTGTCCACAAAGTCCATGCTTTCAAGCAACTTACTTGAACATTCCTTGCCATCACCACGCAGAAAACGCTCCCAGGCTGACACACAAATTACACCCTAGAATTACACAGAGCAAACCCAAAGCTTGCCAATAATGACTGTGTAATTCTCAAAATACTTTTAAAAGAAATTTTCATCTTTTCTTTCACTTAGCAAATTACTTCACAATAACGCTCAATCGCGCTTTGAACTGCAAGGGCGAGAAGCTGGCAATGGGAAGAGAAGCGATTTACTCATCTGTAGTGCATTTGTCAGTCATCTGCTGACAGAAGTCTGTGATAGCACCACTCTGTCCACATGGTTCCAGAAGCGAAGTGTTTTCCAATGTTCTTACTGAAACTGGATGCAGTTCTTGCACTTGATCGTATGTTGCATCACACGGCCCCTTCACACACGGATAACAAGAACTCTGCTCGTTTGCAGGTGTAACACCTGACAGACCATCCACTAGCTCTGTGGACAGCGGCAGTGCGAGCTGGCCCTCAGATGGAGCTGTTCGTTCTCTCTCCGGGAACAGAAATGAAAGGGGACAATCTGAGGAGGAGTATTTGGCAAGGATTTGTATTTGCTCGTGACTCAGGGCTGCCTCCTTACACACCTGCTGGCAAAGTCCAGTCAGATTCTGCTTTGTCTCACCCAGAGTTGACAAAATGCGGTTTCTCTCCTTCAGCAAGTTCTCCTTCTCATTTTGCTGCAAAAATAAAAATAGCTTTAGTGGACATTTTAATGTACAAACTATGGTTTACGTACCTACCAAAGCTAAAACAAGACTGTAAGTAGCATGGTCTGCTGAAACAGAAGGAATTCAGCAATGAGATCGACAGCAACACAACCAAAAGCCTGCTACAAGAACAACTCTGCGCTACATGGAAGTGTCAACTCAGCCACCTGAAGGTATTTTCCAGACATAAAACTTTCCCAAAATTAATGCTGACAGCCAGAAGAATTAGTTTTACATATTAAATAAAGCCTAGTTCCACTTACTATAAATATTCCCAAAACACTGATCCTATAGGATAAGACATCTGAACTCCTACTGCTAGGCCAACCAAACATTAAGCGTCACATTTTCAAGCACTGATACTACTCTGTTAGATAAAAATAAATTCAGTTCTCAAGAAATGGTGTAGAACAAATGGAGGTCAGAAGCGTTTCTAATGTAAATAGAAAATAAAAGAAAGTTAAAGAAACAAGACATGCTGAAATTGGGGACAAAACATTTTCTCTGGAAATGCAGCGATTCAGTTTGCTTCAAGGCACTGGGTAGGATACTGGCAGCTGAAGAATTTGGAGTGCTAGAAGACTGACGGAGCAGTGAATTCAAGGGGCACTACTGGTCGTGTCACCAGGCAGGTAATCTGTCAGAACAGGAGAACATGGGCTGAAATGCTTGAGTTTTCTTTCGACAAACAAGCTTCAGAGTGGTAGATGCTTCTCAGCCCTGAAATTGCTCTGGAGAGCTTGCAATTCAGCTACATAATGCAACAGGGTTTTGCAAACACAGGGAAGCTAAAGCAATTCATTAATGAACATCAAATGGGAAAAAAAAAAAAAAGTATGATTTGTTACAAGTTAACTTGTATTTTACTGCAAGGTCAGACATCTGAGACCACAGAGTACCAGCAGTACAACTGGCTGAAGATGCAAGGGCAAAAATCTGAGGGGGTAATGATGGAAATAGGCAATGTCTGTAGAAAAAAAAAAAAAAAAAGGAAACAAGGAAACAAATACACACCACATTCTACAGTTACTTACAAAGACAGAGTTTTGAAGACAAATTTCAGTTTCTACAGAAAGCTTTAAATAGCTTTTGAGAAATAGATCTTTATCATGGGTTACCTTATTGCTATATTGATTCATTCTTAGAAAGATTAATTATTTTTAGTTCTTCTCACATTCTCATACTGCAACTTCTACAATTGTTTTGGAAGAACTCACTAGCCTTAAGCAGCACTTTGCAAGGGAAGCAGGTGTTGCCAGTCCCTTTGGCCAAAAACGATTAGAAAAGAGTGCAGCTGTTGCCAGGTCTCCTGATCTGAAATCACTATGTAAATTTTGTGGATGCAGAGGCACTCAGCTGTGCAACACGGACTGATGAAATAATCTGGACTGTTACTCAACACAAACTTCAAGATTCAGAAATAGTTCTTCCCATGTAAGTTCCTCACCCCCACCTGAGTTAGCGAGTAGGTTAATACATTTCAGTATTATTTCACTTTAGCAGCATTGTATTAATACTGCAAAGTAATGCTGCTTGCTGGGAAGCAGAGCCACAATGCATGCAGCGGTTGCTTGCGAGGACAGATGTTCTGCTTCCCCTTTCCCTGCTTTTACTGCTGAGTGTGACACCACAGAGGACAGAAGATCCCTTTGGTTGGTTGAGGTCAGCTGCCCTGGTGATGTGCTGGGATGGGCAAGAGGTGGGGAGGGCACATGTCCAGTTGAAACCTACTATTTCCATTTATGACAGCGTCTCTTGTTCTACAGGCAGGAAAGCTAGAGCACTCCCAACCGCAATGGCTACATCGTCCTTATGACTTCCCCACGGCACTGGGCAGGTGGCTGTTGGGTCCCCCCACAGCCATGCCTTCTCCCAGCAGAAGCAGCCTCATTTTGTCTGCCTCTTCTCACAAGGTACTTCAGCCCTGACTGTCCTGGGGGGGGACCCTCCTCTAGCCTCACTCCATAGTTTGTCAAGGCCCCTCTGACACAGGGAGGGCAGGGGCAAAACTGGGCCGGGTACTCTAGATGCAGCCGCAGGGTTACGAAGTGTAGGAGTGCAATCACCGATCCCCAGCCACTGGCTGTGCTGCTGTCAGTACAACCCAGGACAGTGACAGCCTTGTTTCAGCCCCAACAAGCTGTTGACTCATGCTCAGCTGTTGACTCATGCTCATGCCCAGATCCCCCCAGGGCCTTCTCATCGAGGATGCTTCCCAGTCAGTCTCCAGCCTCTGCTAATGCAGGAGGTTAACGTCATTCCCAGATTTGGGACTTTCCCCAAAATGCCACAAGTGCTAGGCTTTAACCCAAGTACACAAAAACGTGATAAACAACAACTTACAGACATCAATAAAAGACAACACACTGCACATACTGAAATCCAGGACAAGGGGCTTAGCCAAACAATATTTCCTAACACTTTGTGAAGGATAGCTCATCCACTTGTCAAAGGTTTTCAAATTATAGCTGTATAGCTACCCTCTCAGGCCTCATCACAATTCTCAACACTCCTGTGTGCACTTGCACACGGATATCTGTAAAAGAGCAGACATTCATACTGTTCTAGTCTAGGTTCACAAAAAAGATACTACGCTACAGCTATCAGGCATTTAGTCAACTACTAGTCTAATCTTGCAGATGAATCACGTCCAGTTTTTCCCCAAATAATTGTTGCACAATACTGACAAAGTTACAAAACAAACAGAAATGACACTAAGACAACAAAACCACAAAGTTCTGAACTGTCAGAAATGCAGCTTCTCGTTTCAGCCTCCATAATAAAACTTTTGTCAATCACCTGATTTCCCTCCCCCCCAAGAACACCTTCTTCCTCCAGCACACTGAACAAAAGGACTTGCCCCGTCAGCTCCGCAGGGCTGTACGGCATTCTCAGCCTTCCTTCAAAGGCTATTGATTTGCTGCAGAACTGCATTTAGTGAGAGATGATGAAGCACTTCTGGAAAAGAAGTTTCTAGCCCATGGTCCTTCGCTCTAATTTCATTTTCCTTTTCCCTGTAAGGTCAGAAGGTGCTTCCATGGCTGCATATGCTCCTGTCTGATGCAGATACCAAATTCACCTCCACCAAGCACTAACTCTAAACGGCCACAGACGCAAATTAGGAGTACAGTAACCTTAACCCACTGAACGATTTAGTCCGGATGCTGTAATCAACGATGAAACTGAGGTGAGAGGGTCAGAAACAGACGCTAGAAAATAGCCATCCACAATGATTTTCTTGCCAGAAGAACTCCAGATTACGCACATTTGTTTGAAGTTACGCATTAATTCCTCACCTACAATCCTGATATGACTTCAGGGCACTTAAGGGCATAGACAATCTAGAACTGTCCTCAAGAAGTCATCTGTTTAAGACTGACACTTTTCTAAGCTTAAGAGGATAAAGTAATCAGCCACTTCACGCTCAGTCTACCAACAGATATCCAATGCAGACATTCAAAAGGTAGATACAAGTCAATATGAGCAGCGACTATTTATACTTACCAGTTTTTCAATTTCAGATTCAAGGTTTTGTATGCAGTCAAGTTTTCTCTTACGACATCGCTGCGCTGCAATCCTATTTTTACTCCGCCTTCGAATATCATGGATACAGTCCAATTGCTCAGGGGTTAGTTTGTGCATTTTCAGAAATGACTGGAAGTCATTTCTGGAAAGGGAGATGATCCTTTGTGCATTAAATGGCAGTTTCACCTAGAATGTAAGATACAACTGTAAGTCAAAGGTGAAACTCACACACACAAACTCCAACACAGCAATTCAAGTTTTAAGTTTTAAGCATTCTTTACCCACAACAATTTCTTCTTAAATCTCAGAAACAAGAGCAAGCTAACTTAGCCATCAGGTGAGAGAGAAAACCAAGGGGCTTCAAGCAGATGAACTCAACTAGGGGAGAAATAATGGAGTACTCTGCACATTTACACTAGGTCTTCAGAAGCATAATCAGCTAAATAATTGCCCCCCCCCCCCTTTTTTTAAATACCCAAATAAAGACACTTTCTTAAATCCTTACAAATGAGTAAGTTAAACAGCAGAATTTGTTACTTTGCTGTGGTCAAAGACCTGAAATCAGCTTAAAAAAAAAAAATCCTTTTTGTGTTTGGCTACCACTGGTAACCAAAGGAGCAAAGCATTACCTTCAGGTATGTCATTACTTCTTTGTCATGTAAAGACGATAAATGTTTTTAAGTCAGTTGTGGCCCTTTATTTGGCCTGTCAACCTTCTACAGGAACTACGAAGTCTCATTACAGTAATGCCCCACAACAAACAGAGCCACACTGCAATTCTACAGTCCTAGGAACCGTGACAGAATTCGTTCTGTGTGCACAGTAAAACTATTTGGGATTTGTCTGCTTACAGCATCTGTCTAAAATGCTACCAAAGCAATGACATGCAAGAAAGAAGTGCCAAACAGTTTATGTATTTGGACAGAACAAACACAGCCTAAGTTTTGCAGAAGGTGATACTATTAAGAGTCTTAAATACACAGCTACTGCAGACAGCACAAAAGCCTGATTTTTTATTTTGCAGGTAATCTGAAGTGCTATTTCTCTCCCATCCTCTCAACTCAGAACAAAACCAAGAACATTTTAAAGTTTCTAAAAAACAGACTTCTGAAATTTAGAGTTGTGTTAAGTTCAACTGAAGCAGACCCAAAAAATTTGAAGAATCCACATTCTGTGCTTTAAAAGACTTGCAACAAGAAGTGGTTCCAGAAAAATATCTGAAGAGATCTAACACCTAAGCATCCATCACTTCAGCACTCTACAAAAAATATTTCATAAGTCTCCCTGAATTAACAGTGATCTCCCATACAAACCCTCAAATGGTTATCTGAATTTCCATTTCCCAAGTTTTTAAAAACAAGCAACCACAACAGAACAACAAGATTCAGAACTAAGTGCCTTCAAAGACAGGGAAGCAAAGGATACTCAAGGATGTTCTTACCTCACATTCCTGTTCTCTTGCTGAACACGATTCACTGTCTCCCTCAGTGTCGGTTTCCGAATCCTCTCCCAAACTTATCACGTAGTTGTAGGGACACTGTTCTTGCTGTTGTCCTTGAACATAATCTCCACTGCTTATTTCGGAGCTGCTGGAGCATCCTTCAGTACTGAGGTTGCTTATGAAGGGACAGTTGACAGAACTCAATGTTGTAAAAGTTCGTTGAGAGCAAGGCTCAGGGCTGTCGCTGATCCTGATACCCAGCCACGGGCACTCTGATTTCTTCCCTGAATACACAGGCTCCAAGCATTCTTTTGGTACTGCAGGTGGTAGATGTATTTGACAGGCTTCTGTACTGTAAATATCACTCCAGAAGCCTTTTGCTAGATGTTCTGCAACCTCTCTCTCCACACTGCTCCGGTCACCAGCTGATGTAACATTAGCAGCCTCCCTGGCACACAAAGGCATGTTACCGTGACTGTCAACTTTCTCATTGGTAACTCCAGTACCTGTCACAGTTTTCTCAGCTAAGACTGTGTTGTTTTGCATACTGCTGAAATTTAAGTTTCCATATTGCTCACACGTACGTAAAAAAGACGCAGAATTAAGTCCATGAGGTGCAGCAGTGTTCTGGGGGAAAGCAGCAACATCCACTTTCTCCACAGGACACGAAACACTCTGAGTCACAGAATCTCTCTTTGCTTCCTCCTTTTTCTCCATACCTTCCCCCCCTTCTTCCATTTTTACCTGAGTCTCTTCACATTTTGAGACCAGCTGCATAGGTACACACTCCTGGGCTTTCAGTGTGCCGTCATTATCCAGTATTTCCCTCTCCTGAAGGGTTGCGGTTGGTGGCACCTGAATGTCTTTAATACTGGAATTGGACTCTGAAGTATGAACTTTGTCATTTCCAAAAGCTTTCTGGAATTTCCTATACTTTGGGCATTGGGAAGATGAGCTGGAAACACTACCCTTCTCTAAATGTAAAGGATCACACATTTGATTGGTGTTATCCTGGAGCGCAGGCGATGCTTTAGCATTTGCTTCATCTCTACCGAGCTTTGTGTGAGAGGTTTGAGTAGACTCTTTTTCTAGGAGTTCCTCTGCGTCATCATCTATTTCTAGGTCTCCATCATCCACATTGCCAATTTCAGGGTTTGCATTCCTGCAGTGTTGCGTACAACATTTCTTCCTAGGACATTCCTGCTGATCCAACTTACAATCTAAAAATTTGAATTTGAGAAACTGAAAGCAAGACTCTTCGATGTTGTGTACACCCAAGAATTCAGCACACTTGCAAACTTCAGACACATTGTCTTTATTTAAAATAAGTTTAGCTGTGTATGCAAACTGAAGCAAGGGACTAAATCCTTTAAGTGTTACCTATTAAAAAAAAAAAAGAAAAAAAAAATTAGCATGGCCAACTTCCTGATGGGCGAAACCATAGAACCATAGAATGGCCAGGACTGAAAAGTACTTTAAAGATCACCTAGTTCCAGCCCCCCTGCCATGGGCAGGGCCACCTCCTGCTAGAGCAGGTTGCTCAGAGCCCCATCGAGTCTGGCCTTGAACACACTTCCAGGGATGGGGCACCCACAGTCTCTCTGGGCAACCTGCTCTAACCAATCCCTTGAAGAGTTCTCAGGACACAGTACCAACACATGAAAAACACTGCTGTCCACTGAAAACCAGCAACTGGTCTCAAGTTCTATAACAAGATACCCTTCACACTGAAGTTACAAATGAATTACTCCAGAGAAAGATCAAAACACTGCTGGCATTAATCATCCTTTAAAGAGCAATCCCTGATACTTGCTCAGTTTCATGCATCGTTGATATCAAAAAATTTGAAGCAATGGAATTTGACCACACATGATTATTTATTACTGTAGCCACACACTTCCATCTTCCTCTCATGGATGAAAAGAACTGTACCTAGAAGCCCTAAGCCAACAGGGTTTTTTTTATTCTCAATCTAAAGCCTCTTTGGAGTAGGCACGTTTATTGGAGCAGTTCCATTGTTATTACCTCAGTTTGTACTGCAGAGCAGTTACCTGAAAGGGAATTCAAAGGTAAACAAGAACATTTATCTTTGAAGAACTTACCAAGGAATCAGGTAGCAAGGTGTAAATTGACCATTGTACTAAAAATTACACGCTACTTCCTTCTCAGCAAGTGAAAGCTGAAGCAAGTCTATTATTACACCTACCCAAACTCAAGCAAATTTTGTACCTCCCTTCTTTATTCTAATGAACAGGACTTGATGGTGAATAGATTACTGTACAAGCTATAATGAATTTTCTGGCCAGTAAAATCATTTCCTATAAAATACTATTTGATTTAGGAATCAGTTGAGGATCTGTTTCTTGCTTTGCTTTTCAAGAAAAACATGTAAATAACACACGAAAGGCAGTTGAAGGGACCTACACAGAGAGAGTTGAACAAAAAGTGTTCTGAAAACTGACAACCTAAAGAACTCTGAAGCAGAGTTTCAGATAAGCTCTGGAAACATGAATACTGGTTAGACTACCACAGTAAGTCAGCCTTAAAAATAACTGGAAGGAAAGGAGAGCTTATCTATATGGTGGCAAAGAAGTCTTCAAACCCACTGCAGCCAATAAATCCAATTTACTTACAAACAAATCACATTCATACATGAAACCAAACAAATACAACAGCATTTCAAAGTTGTATGTTCTTGGTACATCAGATAAATACTTACTGATAAAAAAAAAAAAAGGAAAAATGAATCAGAAAAAAAAAGCACTACGTTCCTAACGTTTTCTTATTTCTAGGTAACTATCCTCAAGCATGATAAAACACTGGAAAGACTCTTGGTCTGACTGACCCTAGAGATCAAGTCTTGCAGGAGCAATCTATTTCATTTGTATTTCAGATGAAAGTCTGATTTATAGAGTGAAAACATTAGTAGGAAAACAGCAACAGAAATAACTGACAGCAAGCTGTCAGTGGTTAATTTATTTCTTATATACCAAAGCTAATGTCAAAATATTTTGTTATTTCAGGTTTTAGACTGGTATCTTCCATTTTAAACTTCAAACACTTTTGATGATGAAAAAGATTAAGAAATTGCCAACCATGTGATTAGCATTTGTCTCTCTCCAATATGCAGCTTCATAAACTGACTCATTTCAAAATATTTAGCAGTTCCCAGAAGACAAGCTCAAGCTGCTGAATCTTACAATGTTTTTACCAAGTGATGAGATCAAAACGATTAAAAGATAAGATTCACCAGTGGTGTTTTTGCTTGTTGTTTCAGCTCGCTCAGTTCTTAGGTTAACAATGCTAGATGACATTGTTAACCTGTAGACTCAGGAGGCTCTCTCTCTCAGGTAGTATCAGGATTACTATGTTCCCCCATTCTGTTTACAAACTCTGAGCCCCTTCTAACTCAGGTTCAAATTATTTCAGAAGTTTTACCTGTCACTAATCTCCTCTTTCACTCCAAATGATAGCTTTGCGTCCCCTATCATCCTACTCCCCTTCCACATCAGCTCCTACCATTAGATTTCCTTTAATCTGGGAGATATTCAGGCTACCAGCATACTAGGACGCTATAAAGAAAAGAAGAAATGAACATACAGAGACAGTAAGGAGGCTGAGTAAAGTGGGCAAAGTGGTACAACACAGGTTTGCAGTAAATTCATTCATCAACAGAGAATAGCAAAGATCATGGAAGCTCTTTAAAGAGACCACCTGATCCCTTTTGGTTTTCCATTTTTTTATTAGGAAAACAGAAGATAACGGTTACACAGAATCCTTGGGTTGATCTCCATGTATTACAAAGCCAGTGAAGGAGCTATTTTAGCGAGACACAGCCTTTCTGAATACATCGTGACATTATGTTAGCACTCAATCTAGCACAGGAGCAAGCTGCTGACATGATGTCACTACACATGCTCGTTGTCAGGCACCTCTCCTCCTGCTTTAATGACTCCAGGTGACTTGCCAGCAACATGCGTGTTACTTCCAACTCCCTCCCCAGGCTGACTACCAAAAACTACCTCCCAGGAAGTCACTGAACATGTACCAAATCTCCAGCTTTCTGCTACTTCTGAGCACAGAATACTTGCAAGCACAGTGTTTTATACAGAAATACAAGCATTTGTTTGCCTCATGTGTCTTAAATACCATCTGAAATCTTTAAATACCTTGAATGCTTTGAACCAAACACCAACTGGAATCTTTAAATGTCTTGGATGCTTCAGATATGTAATAATCTGATTTCTTTCCCAGGGATGACAGACTTTGGCTTATTCCCACTAAATGGCTTTGAATTCAATTTGAATTAAGAATATATATTTAAGGTGACAAAGCAAGTACAAAACGGATGGGAAGAAAATCAACAATGGTAAACTGCAAGCAAGGAATATAAGCACGACTGGATTTCTCAAATGTTTTTAAACTAAACCATGATGATGATGATTTAAAGATTAAAATGGTAATACCATTAATTCATTACTCCAAAAAACATTCCCTTCTCATACAGGATGACTAGTTCTGTGGTGCCTCTTTACCATTTGAGGTGCACATCAAGCATCTGCCCTTTGACAAACTTACACTAGAATCTGGTGTACAATTTTAAAAGCAACGCACCCTTAGCTGAACAGATCCACCCTACATGCTCCCCAGGACAGCATTTACCTACCTCCAGTCTGGGATCACACTCTGTTCCATCTAGCCTCCTTCACCTCAATCAATGACAGCTGCATACAAATTCCTTCCCTTCAGTTCTTTACTCCCCTCCCTTGCCTTCTAATCTCAGTCAAGCACCAGCCGGTCGTAAAACAGAATTGAACAAACCAGATTAGAAGCACAGGGAGGTAGAATACAGAAGCAAGTGCCACTCACCTCTTCCGGTAAAGTGATGATAAGATCAGCATCCAACTGGCCCACAATTCTTGAAAGGAAGTAACTACTGCAAGCTGCAAGCACAGCTCTGTGAGCCCGGAATCGCTGGTCTTCCACTAAAATAGTAACGTCGCAAAGAATATCTTGCTTCCTCTGATCATCAAGACTGAGAAGCACATTGGTACTGTGTACTGAAGACTCGTATGCAAAAACCACACTGTTCTTCTCACTTAGAGACATTCTGTATCACAAATGTAAGTGTAAGTCTCAATGGAAAGCATGCTTCTGTTCTTCAAATCTGGAGGAAGACAAAAAGAAATTGTGCAGGTGAAAATCACGTCCAACAGGAGCCTACTGATACTAGAACGTTAGGAAAACTGCTAAACATACATTGCCTGTTCTAATTCTTTGCAAGACTAACCATTTTCCACATATGATAACACAAATACAAGCATTTAAAGTATCCAAACCCTCATAAGTGCATCTTAAATACTTGTTTCCTAGTTGCATAGAAAAAACACCACAATTTTTCATGCGACTTCAGTGAGAGAGAAGAGTTTCCTCAGCAAATCATTGAGTACTAACTTTACCATAACACTTACAAATTATTTAAGCATTAATTTTCAGTTATGCTTATATGCTGACTCCAGCACTGTGGAAATGCAGAGAGAAATAAAACCCAGACCCATTAAGCCAATATTCACCAAGATACTATGTCAGCTACTTCTGTCCACTGATTACAGTACCAACTAAAATACTTGCTCTACCTTTCAAAAGTAGTTTGCCTGATCAAACAGTTAATAATTGTTAGAAGACTCATTTTCTCTCTAGTAAATACTTCATTTTTAAACATATTTATCTTATTCTCCACCTGTCTTAATTCTCTAAAGGAGCCTTCCCAGCCTCTGCCGTTCTGCTCAACTACTTGAACCATTATGCTCGCCAGAAGTCTGTTTTCATAACGAAGCACTGCTTCAGATCACCTGGCAATGGAATGCTTGTATGATAAAGCAAAGTTCTAGAATGATTGTATTTACTGGATAATAAATAACAATACAAGTGGTACAATATTTAAACTGCCCTGAAGCTATTCTTGAACTCCAAGTGTTTGAGAAAGGAAGAGCTAGGGAGAAGTCAGCCCTGCCAGAGGGTGTAAAGTTGAACGGCATTCCCAAGCCTAATCCTTACACTTTACTTCCAAGTTCCAACTTTCTTTGGATTGAGCCTTCCTTTGAGAAGAAATTAAAAAAAAAAAAAAGCATAATAAAAACTGTCTTCACATCTAAAGCTTGATCATGGATCCGTACAGTTGGTCTTGGAACTGGGGATCTACAAGGAAAATCCATTAGTGGGAATGGTGTCACACGAACAAACCACGCACTGCCATTACGCTGGAGTTCCTGTAACTGAACACAGTTGCTGACACTCGCTGCAGCTGACACAGGGCTGCCCACCCCTTCTATTGCTCAACAGAGTTACGATATGCCAGCTCTCAACAGCAACAGGACTGCAGCCAAGGCAAATCTTCAGCTTTCAGATATGGGAAGCATTTAAAAATGCCCTCCTCCCTCCTAGAGTTTTGAGCACAGTGGGGGTGGGGGGAAAAAAAAAAAACAGGCAAGCACCNNNNAAAAAAAAAAAACAGGCAAGCACCTTGTCAGCTGTACTCCTGGTTACTCACTATTTTCATAGAATACAAGCTCTTTTAGCGATCTTTAGTGACAAGAAAGAAGAAATTCCCCTCACAGTTCCCTGGTGGCAACAGTAGGGCAGCACCAGCCCCGACTCCAGCAAAGCACAGAGTATCAGCATTATCTACACTTCCCACTTGTTAATGGAACACTCAACTTCACCAAAAAAAAAAATTACAGTTCATGACTTGACTAAGAAAGTCAGTCAATTCTGGGGCATTTGCTTAAAAATAAGATTTTTTTTTCTGGTGAAAATATAAATTCTTGTGTAACTTTTTTTTTCTTGGAGTTTTCCCACTAAGTAATGACTGTATCTTGAGTAGTTAAGCCTGAAGAGCTTAGTTTTTGAAGCAAAACAAAACAAAACCACCACAACAGCCTTTTCTGGTATACCTGAAGGATGACTACAGACTTCTGTTCAAGTAAACATCACAGCTCAGCTGTGAAAGTTAATAATACCCTTATCATATTTTCCAGATACTACACCATATGTAGTTTGACAAAGTATTACTCTGTATTTGTTACCAGAAGGAAAAAAAAGAATTACTGGAAAGAAGAACTGAGGAAAAAATGGAAGATTAAATCCAGGGTGGTGGGGAGCACAGGGAAGTGTTAAAGACCAGGAACTACTTTACGGAAAAACCTGTAACGCGGAGACTACAGTTAGCAGCCCTGTAGAGGTTCTTCATCCTTTCTTCCTCAACAACTCCCAGCCCTCAGACAGACAGCCCAAATATGCTGCTTTTGGGTCTTCCCTTACAAAATGACCCGTTCCAGTATCCCGTTCAGCTCATTACGCTCTCACATCATGGGAGGCCAAAAGGAGCAGCAGTGTACACACACGAGGAGGGCAGCTGAGCCTGGTTCACTTCACCTCCACAAGGCACCCAACACAATTGCAGGACGCTGTGCAGCCCATCTAAAGCACTGTTAAAAAATAAGGAAATCTCAACACTGAAACACTACCTTCAGTTTCCTAAGGCGTGAAAGTATCGTATTTGAGCATAACCGCATTTAACATTTTTAATCGGACAGAAAATTCTGCTTCCTAATGTGAAGACTGTAAAAATGTCCTCACTGATTTTCAAGAGGATATAAGTTTGAGATGTCCAAAATGTAAGATGAAGTACTTCATTAAGCATTTCAGCATTTGAAAGCTTTTAAAAAACAAAAAACCAAAACCCAGAACATTAAATTTGTCTTCTTACAATATATGACCATTACTACGATTTACAAGAGAGAAATCAAAAGAAAAAGAACCGTAAGACTGAAAATAATAAGGAAAACAAAAAGCATCAAATAGGAGAGGGAAAATGTAACCACTGTAAAGATCTGTCACACTGTGGAGAAGTACTGACAAGGGTCAAATCTGCGAGTGCCTTAATTCTGTTTTCCCATTGTGCAATAAAGCCATGACCCCACATTTATCGCAGTGCATCATAACAGACAGCCAGACGTTCTGCTGTGCCTATGCTCAAAATGCTGTTGTCCATTAATGTTACAGACATCCACAAAAACAACAGAAACTCCATATTTTGTCCCCAAGACAAGAAAAAAAAATCTCTACTACAAACTGCTTCACATTACCTGTACTTCATCTATTCTACTGCAGCACTTAGAAATTATTTATGTATGGACAGAGGAGGAAAAAGGTTTGGAGACAGCAACTCAGAGGTGCTCAGCAGCTTTGTAACTGGCAAGCTCCTGCTGCAGCTGCTCCCCTGGCACAGACCCTCACAGGCCTTCTTCATCTCAGTGCAGGTGTCCCACAAAAGTCAATTTATTTTCTACAAATATCCCACCAGATTTTTTTTCCTCAGACTCTTAAGATGCAAATAGCAAATTACTAAACAGAAGGAAAAGGAAGGCTCAGAACAGTGATAAACTCTTTCCTTGGAGATCAGACCATTGTATGATGTTAATTTTAAAATGAACACTGAAGGAAGGAAAACTAAAGGCAGACAAATCATAAGAGTACTCAGACGACATATTTCAATCACCGTTCATTGAGTCAGTGTTGCCTAACAACCATTTTGCTGAATGCAAAAGATGCTAAGAAACGAAAGTATTAGGAGTTTCAACATAACAATTGCCATCAAAAATAATGAGAACACAAAAAGATGCTCCAAATCTTTCAGCAGCCCTTGCAGCTCAGGCGGAAAGGACTGAAGATGGAACACTGAAAGTTCACTAACTCTGAATCCTCGGTGGAAGAGCACTACAGCTGTCAGCACAAGAGCATTCCTCACGTTCCTCTCCTGTCAGACTCTGGGTACCTAATAATCTCATAGTCCTGAGGGGAGGAAAAAGAAAAGGAGACCGTCACACCTGCCGGTATGCAGCTACCTGAAGGAACGGCTGCAACTGGACGCATCGAGTCCTACTTTGAGAACAACCAAGCGTGTTGCCGTGAGGCTTCCATTCTTCATCACAGTGACCGAGATCAAAAATGTTTTGCTTTAGGGTAAATGCAGCATCTCCCAAGCACTGGCCATAGCGCTTTATTCTGCTTCAAGGTAAAGCACACTGATTGCTTTCATCCCTCCACCATATGATTCCACATGAAAACTACGAAGAGCAGGTACCTGTAAAATTACCATCATCTTCAGTAGGTTTAGACATCTCCACTTTTAATTGGCTAAGCATATATATATATATATCTTCAAAGAACACACAAAATGCTTATCTTCATGAAAATTAGCACTGCCAACAACATTAAGAAAAGGAATATAAATTTGTTTGAACACAGTGGAGGAATCAGAGCAAGATGGCCACCAAGATTCACCAGGAAATAACAGATCTCGCTTTCCTCCTGCATTTAAAGTTATTCATTAATTTATATTACTAATAAGGAGGTAATTGCACAGTGCAGAAAGCATAAGGCACTTTAAATCATCTTAGACCCCAAGTATGCTCATCTGATCGCTTACAATTGGTAAAAGTTACCTCTCCTTAGCTCCTAGGTGATGGCAGAATAAAACACATTAGTCCAATAATCCTCTAAAGCAGGCACTGTTAGGGAAGAAAGCAAAGAGTCACTTCAGTGCAGATCTTCAGGAAAACCATGATGCGTCCCCACTTGATACTAATCTGCATATATTCCGAAGAAGATAACCACTGTGGCTGAGTTCTTGTCAAGCTACAAGGAACTGCTGTTGCCAAGTTACAGACGGAACATAACAGATAATACTATCTTGGAACAGACAACATAAGAGTAGGAACACATTACCAGAATAAAATTTATAACAGTAAGTATAATTCTCATCCACACGCAAAAACCTGGCACAAGGTAAATGAACTTCCACGCTCAGCAGCACCACTACAACACGTAAGAGCCTGAACTCACGCTAACATGCTGTGGTCAAGAAGGGAAGCGTTAGGCCAGAGGCAGAGGAAGCTCTGAAGCATCACTGAAGCTGTCACTGAGGCTGACAGCAGCATGTGTAGAAACCAGCTTACCTCCTCACACTCACAGCAGGGCAAAAGAACTGCGAAAATTCAGACAATTACAGAGTCCTGGAGAAAGTTCTGTATGGCACTTTGCAGATACAAAGATATCTGTGTTACAAGTCATGGGAATAATTACATTTATATAAAAAGATACATGCAAACATAATAAAAAGCAAGCGACTTCAGCTACAGATCTTTCTAGCAACCCACTCCTAGAAGCCAAGAGTTGACACAATCACTCTCTCAAGTATTTAATGCTGAGGAGTAATTCTCCCATTACACAAAGGGCAGCAAAATGCAGCTTATGCACACTGACAGGACACTCAAACTGAGCAGTTGCTTTCCAGCATTGTTCAGACCTGGTTTCATGATCAAGTCCCTTGTGGCTGCAAAAAGATGATCAACAGAAACCCCACTCCAGCAGGAAAGTTCCCCCACAAGATGTGGGTGTCAAGACAGCATCTGAAGCCTCAAAGCAGTACAATAACACCCATCAGCTAGCTGCAGATTTTAACATCAGCACCAATTACCCCAAGCCACCACCTCCAATGCCCATCCACACACCCGCTGGACAACTACCAGAATTCCAGCTTTCCTGCAGAGAATTTCTCAAACACCCATGCTCTGTCCAAAACACTTATTTATAATGAACGCTAGCCATAAACATCCACTAGATGGACTAAACAAATGAAGCATATTACTATTAATTCACTGCACTGAATATTAGTAAGTTCTTTAGACTTTAAATGAAGATGTAAGCAAAGTACTTTGCATTTCACACCTACGGTGGAAACCCCCCCAGATGTCATATAGTTTAACTCAGCTTTTTGTTGACTTAGAGAAACAACCAGCTAACACCAGCTCTGTACATTTACAGCTGTTTCACTGTATACTTGCATCATTCTTTCTGAACAGAGAAGACAAAAATAACAGCTGGAAATCTCTGCCTGTCCACAACTGCTGCCAGGAACTTCACCACAAAAGCGCAAACATCACCAGCATGACAGCTATCACACTCCTAAATAAATGCAGCGTCCTTCAGCTTGTATTCAAACACCACAAACACTGAAAAGAAGAAGGTGAGAGCATGCAAAGGGGTATGCCTTACAGCTGAATGTTTTGAATGCGAGACCAGCTGAAGCTGGAAAGATCCACTGGCAGCAACAGAAGAAAATTCACAGCCAGAAAAAATGAGTGAGTCATGGCAGTGAGCTCCATAGGCTCTCAGGGTCTTTAAGGGAAACGGCCAAAAAATACTAAAATGGCAATTAAAACAGGGAGAGGTTTGACAGCGCAAATTAATTATATAGAAGCAGAAATGATGGGAGGATACACCTATGATTTGTGTACATATTTAGCAAAATACTTTGTGAGTTCAAGTGTCCTTAAAAATACTAAACGGGTCCACACAGATGCATGGAAATAGCAGTGGCCATGCCCTTCCTACCCTAATGGCGTGCGCCTCTAGGACAGAGAGAAAATGGCCAAACTGACAATCTAACTCTTGGGGGCAAATCTGAAACCTCAGAAAAGAAAATCCAGTATCTAATTCTCACCAGTGTGAACGGGAACCCACAGGCGCCTGAATTTGAGGAAGAGCATCCGAGCCCAGAGATCACCTGTGACAGGCTCACTGTCAGATAAAACACGAGGCTGTACTTTGTCATCATCAACTGTAAGGCACTTCATGGCAAGTGGGGCAATAAACCAGCTCAAGCTGACATGTGGCTCTTCTGTCTTCAGTTCTACAAAGATAGCAACAGCACCGGCAGGAGAGGAACGAAAACAAAAAAATAGCTGCAGAGGTTACATCCTATCAAGTCAATGCTTTCTTTTAAAGAGCAACAGTCTCTTATTTTTCATCAGTCAGTAACTCCATTGCACAGATTCCTAAAAAGAAGCGCTCATCTTTTATTTCTAGAGTCAGCTATCAGCTACACCACCCTACCACCAATCTGTGCACAGGTACAGGACTTGGAGTGTTTTTTCTTCTCTGCCTCCGAGACCATCAGCTCCATTTCCTGTGAATTATCCAGCCCAAGAGTTACTCGATTTACTAAACAAAAACCTGTTCCTTATTCTTTGTTTAGTGAACAACTACCCTCTAACACCACTCTGGATATCAACCCTCTGCAACAGTCACAGGAAAACTCCTGAAAATACAAACAATTAGCAAATGCCATCCCTCTTCAGCAGGGCTCCGGCAGGGCACTGTTGCTGTCACCACCCCCAGAGCTGGTTGAACTTGGACACCCAGACACACCTCCCGCTGTGACCGTCATCACAATCACACCATCAAGGTTAATTTATCATGCAGCAGACAACAAATGCAAGTTAGAAGCACTGGTTGCTGAGCAGACCTGTACTTTTAGTACACCTTAAATTCCTAAATAGTTGAGAAAAAAGGTACTGCAGACAAAAAAAAAAAAAAAAAAAGCTTGGAAAAGGAAGTCTGGGGGCTATTCCTGACCCCTGTGCTGATGTGTCAAGTACCTTCCAGCAGGTCACTTACCTCCCTCAGTCCCCTTACAGAGGACACATACATTTATTTTACTCTGTTAAACAAACCCTGTGATCCACACACGGAAAGCACGAAGGGCCCACCGTCATTCACTACTGCTGAAGCAGGACCACTTGGAGAAGAGGCACTTTATGCCCAAGGCAGCCAAGGCTTTCCCCACAGCCTGCTGCCCACGCCCTGGCCCCCAGCTGCCTCGCCTTTTAAGGACACGAAGTTACGTACAGAGCAGCTCCTCGCTGCTGATTCACCGTATGCTGACAGGGGATGAACAAGCATTTCAACGCTCGCGCTGCTCCTCCACCAAGAGTGAAAGAGCAGAGTGATTATAAAGCCTTCTGTTTACAATAGCTAAGCTTTAGTTCATAGAAGCAATGCTTTCTCCTACAGAGAAAGTAAGTCTCCTCTTCAGAGGATGGCACATTCTTAAACCTATGTAACAAATTAACTACTCTAACTAAACACCTGGCTGACATTGTTCCCAGCTTAATTACAGAAGTCAGCTTTTTAGAATAGGATGTATTTCTGCAACACAGCTCTTACCACAGCATTTGGCCTCCTGACAAGTCACAAGTGAGAATGAAAAAGAATCACGGGAAGTCAGGCCAGCTTCAAGTCTCCCAGTCAGGACTTGTTTTCCAGCTTTTAAGCCTGAAGATTCAGGTTTTTCAAACATTTGCAATGTACTTGGGAACTCAGGGTGGGGGGGGTCATTTTGGAGANGGGGGGAAGAGGAAAAAGATTGGAGGTTCCTAGCAGACACCAGGTTCCAAAGGCTGGGATTGTAAAGGAATAAAACCAAAAACTGATATTGCATAATTACAGGAGACTTACTGAAGGCACGGTTTCCCTCAAAGAAGAAACCAACCAAGCAAAACATCACCCAAAAATACCGATTTCTATTTTTCCCCAAGCGAGAACTAGGTTAGATAAAACATTCAGTTAGGATTAGAGGTAAACTGGATAACAGAGTGTGCACAACTGGCACTCACTGGAAACTCTCGTCTTTGAAGGACAGACACCTTCACATTTCT
Source organism: Alectura lathami (assembly GCA_013399715.1). Lineage (NCBI taxonomy): Eukaryota > Metazoa > Chordata > Aves > Galliformes > Megapodiidae > Alectura > Alectura lathami. Next base: position 352,463 of record VXAV01004763.1, read on the forward strand.
ATCTCCATATTCCACCCCTAGCCACAGTTAAACAAACCACATGAATTGCACTGTCTTCGTGACTGTCAGAATCCATTCACTGGTATGTAGACCAAAATATTCATAACAAATAATAAATTAACCATCCATAGTTCTAATGACTTATAAAGGACACAAGAAACAACCTGACAGAACCGAGGAGCAAACACGATGGCAAGTCAAAGACAATACTTCGTAACATTCTTTGTGGTGTCAGCTTCTTAGCTCCTCTGACTTGCTTCCACAACCTTTCTTCGAAGCACATGAAACTGAAACAAAACTCTAAGGATACTTCAGACATAAATCAGAAAGAACTTCAGAAACACTTCTAGTAGAACAGGAAAGTATATATAGATACTGCTAATTCTAGCCAAATTTGAATAAGGAAAAATGATGCAGAACGCAGGACTTCCAATGGTAACAGGAACAGCAAGTGCTATTTACTTTCTTATCAAAGCATTAGCTAATGGGCCAAGACTGCAATGCAAACAACTCCAAACGTTATCTTGACAGCTAAAGTCACCTAAACGTTATTTCAACAAAATTCTGAAGACTACCTGAATGTTCTTTAAGATGCAAGCAATCCAAAGGCATTTTGGCTAATCCTGTGCTACCTCTTCTACTCCCCAGTGCATGTCTAATGATTAAACTCAATTTATTTGTATCTCACTAATGCTTCCAAAGCCCGTTTGCCCTTCATAACACACTTCCTCCTTCTTTTTAAAGCTTCAGAAGCTGACAAGTCAGTTGAGCATTACTCTGACCGGCTAATTCATATTTATACAGAAGAAAGGCTTCCCTCTGTATTACTGGAGAACAAAACCTCTCGACCACAGAAAGGGCCTTCACTGAGATGAATACCACAAAGTTTTGTTCACCTCCGAAAACCACCCCCATGAAGCTTTCAGCAGTAGAAGTCTGAAGGACAACAAGACCATCATGGCTCAGACACGTGAATCCTTGGACATGCCTCCGCCTCACCCAACTTGCCCAGCGCAGGGAGAAAGCCAGGTTTATGATTAAAGGGAAATCTATGAGGAAGTTACCTGAGCACCTCTCCGCACCTGATCAAATGGGGGAGAATGACAGAACAAGGAGATCTGAGCCCAAGCTATCGGGCGGGTATTTGGGACTCAAATTGCAACTCAAGCACAAGGACATCTCTGTTCCTTCCCCTACCGTACCTGTACTCTCCGCCCAATGACAGTGCCACCTGATCAAAACAACCAAATGAACAGCACAGCTTTTAACACCAGACAACTCCTACACTAACATGTTATCGTTCAAAATAGCCTTAATGCACTTAAAACTTAATACACTTTGGACATTCTTGGGCACAAAACACTCAAAACCACAGCAGATGCAAGTCAAACATCTGCTCTGGCATTCAGGTCATAACCAGGAGCGTGGCAGTGAGGCGGACCTCCCAAACACCCCACTTACCGTCCTTTCATTCACTGAACAACATGCTTCCTGGCTACAGAAGTGGGTTCTTTCTGTATTTAAGTAACTTGGAAAACAGGTTAAAACAGAAGTATTAAAACAGAAGTACAGCTGAAGAAGTCCATCTGCTAAGGGATTCAGCAGAATTACCCTTTCTGCGAAGGGCACAATGCGGATATTCCACTTCCAGCAACGGCTGTTTCTCTCTGCAAACCTGCCACCTTCGGGTCTCGCTACTTGCTGAAGCGCACACAGATTTACTCACACGTGCTAGGACACGTACGAGGAATCACGCCATTCAAGCCACTTTCAAACATTAAACTCAGACCACAAAACCAAATCTGTCACATCCCTGCTGCTTCCATTTGGACTCATCATGTTGGAGAAGGATACTCCCGTTTGTTTTCTCTTCAGCACAGCAAGACGACTGAGTTTAAAGGACTGCATTACTAAAGGACCCACAGTGCTGTGTTACTGTGAGTTACGGTGTTTTGGTGTTTCTTTCAGGACTGCAATTACCCAATTACTAGAGTTTAATGTGTTTTTCACACATCTTCCTGAAGTGCCTCAAATTAACATCTGTCAAAAGTTACCACATGGTGAAGCTGCATACACACTGGTACCTTTCCTGCCACAACACTGCCTCTTCCTTTCCATTTATTTATTTTTAACAAGCATTTAGAGGCCCCAGGTACTTAACGAACTGAGGGTTCATGCTAACATACTAGGAGCAGAGAAACACAAACATGATCTGACAGAAAAACAGATGGTAATTCTTTATAATTGCTACATTTTCAACATGCCCCAAAGCATGCCAAGTATTTCACAGCACAGAACAAGACAGACGGGATTTCGAGCTCGTTGTTTACGGTCCGAAAGGGGCCTTCCCAGCTGCCGGAGGGTCACAACCGCCCGACACCCGAGCTGCCTCAGCCCCGCGAAGCAGCGCTCCCGCCGGATCCCAGCGCGGCGGGACGGCGGCCAGCGAGAATCACGATGGGTCACCGGCCCGCAGCGTGACAGCCGACCCCACAGCGGCGTCGGGCCAGGCTCTGGAGGGGCGGAGGGGGGCTCCCGAAAGCACGGCACCGAGAGGCGGGTGGCCGGGACCCGCCGCCCCCACGGCTCTCGCCCAGGGTCCGCCA
>VXAV01004763.1:355680-374722 GCA_013399715.1 Alectura lathami
CCTGGCGGCTGGCGGCGCGGCGGAACTCGCGCAGAGGCGCGGCGCCGGGCCTGCGCTGGGAAGTGCCGCACAGCGTCGGCCGGTGACGTGACCGTTGACGCCTTTACGCAGGGAAATGCTGGGCTCGCATGTCGTAAAGGCGCCGTCCTCAGGGCGGTTTTCCTGGTAAAGGTTACTCACTGAGCGTGTGCCGTGTGGGCTGAAGGGCTGCCGGACGGGGCCTGGGGAGCGTCTGCTGGAAGCACCGTGCGAGCGCGCCGTGCCCACCTCTGGCTCTGGCTTGCCACCCAGCCCTAGAGTCGTTAAGGCTGGAAGAGACCTCTGGGATCATCTAGTGCAAGAGTCAGCTCATCGCTGTGCCCGCTAAACCATGTCCCTGAGTGCCACATCTACACGCACCATCCAGCTCTGTGCCACACTGCAGGAGGGACAGGACGTCAAGGGAGGCCAAAGCGAGCTGTGAGGAGATGGCCTCCAGCTAGCAGTAGGCAAAGGGAGAGCGGGTTGGAGCTGCCGTTGAAGTTAGCAGCCCTGTTGAAGGGCAGAATGGGAGGCCCGCCGGTGCAATGCGAGCACAGCTTTGCATGCTGTTTTCAGGTCCCAGCATGTGTTTCTCTGTGATGCCATCTCCATGTGCATGTTCAACGTAAGGTAACTTCAGAGGTGTCTTAGGAGCTGGAGGATTTTCAGGGTTTACAGGCTTCTGTAGGTACTTGCCTCCTTCTCCAGAGCAGCTCAGAGTAGCAGTTAGGTCTTCTCTACTGCTAAAAATAGCCTGAGGGCAGCTTGTTGTCCCCAGTGTCATCCTGAAGGAAATGCAAAGGGAAGCATAGGACAGATGGAAAGAACTCGCCTCTGTTGTGTATTAAAAGGGAGAAAAGTCTCAGTTGGCCAGATGGGAGGGGTGTAAACTCCATCTACCTCTCCGTTCCTGGACACCACTGAAGGCAACCTCCTTCCAGAAACTGCATATCCTAAATAAAGCATTAATGATGGCAACTGTGAAAGATGCGTTGTCAGTAATACTAACTAATAGGAGTGTCACTGTTATGATTTTTTAACAAAGTTTACAACACTTTTTTTACATGAATTATCGAATTGTATTTATGCCTCATGGAATTCAAATTTTACAAAAGAAAATGTGGGATACAATGTCTGTCTTACCCTGTATTTAAGTGCCCCGTGACTTCTACAAGCTCTTTTTTCAATAGATACGCTATATTGTTTTAGCCTTCCTGAGAATTTTTTGGGAAAGCACTTCTACATATTAATTTCCTCCTACATGTATTTATACTCTATCTCTAAAGAGCTATCATTAGAATTATAATGGTAGTGAAATTCTTCTTTATGTCCAGTGGCAAACCAGCTAGAAATCACACAGACATGAGGTCTGAGGGATCTAGAGCCGATTCCAGCCCCCACCCAGTGAGCTGAGGAGAACTTGAACACCAAACTGTTTCGTTTCCACTGCAACCTAGAAAGGAATTTTTCAATAGCTTTCTTCAATGGTCATTATACCAGATTACAACTGGTAACAGACAGGAAATCCCTGCTGGTTAATGATTTTGTTGTCTTTGTTAGTGCAAAAGAGAGTTCTGAATGGGACTTTTAGGTAGGGAGTGGCTGCATTTCACACGCAGTCTTCATGTTTCCTTGCAACATTTCTCTAAGTCTTTCAGACTCTGTTTTGGAAAGTGTGTTTTGTTAGTATTTCTTTGTCTCCGTGCATCTTCATCACCACCCACAAAAAAAAAATGACAACGTGAAGCACTGTAAAAGCAGATCTGCAACCAGACCCGCAGTAGCAGTTTCGGGTTGCTTATTCAAGGGTTCACAATTGCTCCAGCCCTTGAGGAGCTGCAGTGTTTACTTTGTAAACCCTGCATGCAGGTGGAAAAGTCTGCAAAATAAAAGCTGTCCTTGATCAACAACCTTTGAGACAGACATTAACACCTCGTCTAGGTTTGCACCACGTGAAAGTCAGGTTGTGTTTTTGTTGTGCTAGCTGTAGGCACTCTAAGCACACTCCAAAGCGACACACCTTTCAGAGTACTTTTACTTGTTCCTGGATTTTTTGAGAGTCTTTGATGTGGGCTGAGTAGTAGTTGTCATTTGCAGCTGACAACCACGCAGAACAAATAAAAGCAACATGGATAAACAATCTACCATGTTGTCTGTACACGAGATTGAGTCAAGCAATGTGTTCTCTGGAAGGCCTACAGGAAGCAGGATTATACACCCATATGATCGTCCATGCTAATGGCCACGATGAAAATGCTGCACGTGTGCCACACTGGAACTGAAGAAGCAAAGAGGGTGACAAGGCAAAAGAGATGGTGATGGAGAATGGAGAACTGCAGTGGTGCGAAGTGTGTTAGCAGACCAGGAATGAAAAATTTGAAAATGCTCGTTGACCTAGGAGCAGATCTGGATATTCCGTCACTAATGTACGGACATGCATATATATGTACACAGTCTGTTCATTTTACAAATTGATTTTGTGAGCATTCTCTGGAAGAAGTGTGATGCTTTTTAGGTGAGAAAAATCTGCCAGTAGGAGGAAGGATTTTCTCTCCACTCCCTACTTTTCACTGGAATTTCGGTGACAGTTTTTTTCCGGTGTTTTTCTGCCAAAGGGACAAGTTGTATCCATCGCTTTGTAAATGGAAATTGCCCCTCTATCAGTTCCTTTCACAGGTAACAGAACTGTTTTTCCTGTACTTATACAGCTCCTGTATTTTAAATAAGCAAGAATTTGGTGGTGGCCCCAGTTTACTAAATGCAACGGTATCGCAAAATGCGCATGTGAAATGTTTGCAATCTCATGCAGGATTTAGCCAAACCACACGTCATGAGAGGAGGGTGTGGTTCTCTCTGCCATTCATACAAAGAGTGTACTGAGCAAAATTCTGAGGCTGTCGGTTTTGCTAGGAGCTAATACAGATTGTCCTTCTCTAACTGTTCAGTAGTGGCCTTTCACCTCATTGGAAGGGCATTCAATTATTTTTAGTCATTATTTTAATTAATAATTAATTGACCTATATATTCCATGGGCACATCCAGAGTTTCATTACAAAACAGCATAAGCACTTTGTTGGCAAAATCTTTAAGAACAGCTATTTGAGAATGGTATCCAGCCATGTCTTTATGCTTGAGGTGTGGGTACTACTAGTTCCTACGTTTAAAATAATCATGTATTCTGAATCTAAGTTTTATAGTTGTTCTGTATGTTTTCTGTGACTTGTAGTTCTCGTGCCCTTACACATGTTGATAATTCCCAGTCCCCAAGTACTCAGATATGAAACAAGCAGCTTTTAAAACACTGTTTAGATGGTAAAAAATGAGTTACAGAAATGCAGAATGTTTTCAATTTTTAAGCATAAGCAGAAGACTTAAAATACTTACCATCAGTCTGAAAGGTGTCTTTTGTTTTTGTTTTTTCTTTTCTGATCTTACACTTAAGATTTTTGTAGGGGAAGTGAGGCAAACAGAAGAAATAAATCACAAAAAAAAAGATCTCTTACTATGGCTTGAAGATTGGCTACCAAACCTTGGACTGCACCCACCAAGAAGGGATCTTCGTCTCTTGTTCTTTGTCTGAAGAATGATGCAATGCTGACTTCCCACACAATAGAGAAAGAAATTATGGTGTAATAGCTTGTTTCTCACTCATAGTCAGACTGAAGAACTGAATAAATACATTCCTTATTGAAATTAGGTGCAACCGGAGAGGGGAAAAAATAATTAAAAAAAAAAAAAAAATTATTCCATTTTTTTTCTAAAAAGGAGAAGTAAAACCAGCGAAAAGGAGATTTGGGACCTAAGCTGAAAAATAAGGAAGTAGATCTTCGTGGAGATGAATAATGAATGTTTTAAAGATTAAACCATTTATACACTGAAATTAGAAATGCTCACAGAATTAGTGAGCAGAAGAAATAATAATAAAAGAATGCAATCTGAAGAAAATGAAGAGCAATGTCTCAATGTCTCTTTTTTTTTTTTTTGCAATAGATTTTTTTTTTTCCCAAGACATTGAAGGCATTAATAGGATGTTAAGTCCCACTATATCATATGCTTTTACTTCTGTAAGAAGCACGAATATCACTGTCTTTTGCTAGTATCATTTACTGGATCAGACACACTGGGTGCACCAGTCTCGGCTCTTCCCAGTTTGTGGATGGGTTTCACTGAGCTCTGGCTAGTCTCCGTAGGGATAATGGCCCAGACAGATGAAAGTGGTGTGATTTACAGAGTCAGTTTTTGTGTCAAGTGGGCACAGCCTAAAATAGGAACATTCAGGACATCTTTAATATTGTGTTCAACCTGTTCTGCCATTGCCTTCAGTTCCTGTGCTGAAGCTGGTTTCGTACCACAGAAACTTGACTAACAGATTCTCCAGAGTTAAATTGCAACACATCCCAATGCAGAAGGTGAGTCTCATCCCACCTATCTTTATCCATCAGCTGTCTGGCCTAAGCAACTTATTTAGATTCCTGTGCAGTCCATGAAACCAGATAGGCATCTCCGCGGGGTAATTTTTCCCTTCCTTTGGTAGGTGTCAGAGATAGGGGTGATGAAACTCCTTTTGGAGTTTTGCCTGTCTAGTTCCTTTGTCTGCGCTGGGAACGGAGATTGCTGGGTTAGGCTTGGTGGGTAGCCCTCAGAGCACGATGGGTTCATTGAATCTGATACCTAATTCTGCTGGATACTGGGATCAGAACACATCAAAAGCATTGGCAAAAGTTATTGAGAAAAAATAAACGCTAAGGGCCCATCTCCTTCCTTTCATGTCCAGTTCTTTTTGGCTGAGCAGCACACTTGGTGTCAGAAGAGGGTTTCTGTCTTTGGCCCTGTACCTGCACTGTAACGGAGTGATGAGGTATGCGCAACAAACCCGGAGTCTGGTCGCAAGCCAAATGAGCAGGCGGATCGCCGCAGCGAACAGGTGTTGTAGGCTTGTCCCAGACACCCCAGTTTTCCATGCACGCACTGAACACACTGCATGTGGAGCTGGCCCAGTGCTTTCCTGGAAGCGCTCGCCACAGTGTCGTAAGCAGTGAGACAAAGGGATGCATGCGTAGCAACTCCAGCATCTCCAGCAGCAGATTTTCCATGCATGCATGCATGCAGCAGCTGTGCTGCACATGTGCACAACAAGCATGGTGGCAGGTGGCGAGGGAAAAGATTGCACCTGGGGCTGGGCTTATCCCACCAGAATGTCAGTGCCAGGGTCCCCAGGGGGGACCGGCGGGAAGCTGCTGTTCTGGCCCCATGGCCGGAGGGTGGGGACCCCGCAGTGCGCACATCTGCATCCAGTATGGCTTCTGTAGAATTCTGGTGCGTTTGCACTCCGGTAAATGCAACCCACACCATATCTGCATCCAGTATGGCTTCTGTAGAAGTCATACAAGACCGGTGCATTTGCACTCCAGTAAATGCAACCCACACCACTCCCTCCTGTCAACTTGCAAACACAAAAGCAAGTTTTTAATCTACACGTACATTACATTTTTTTAATCTGTAAATCTAGCTATCAAGTAGCTGAGTAGCATGTAATGTATTTAAGTAACTAAAACCTCAGGGCTGTGTCAATATGTAAAGTCCGTATATCTGCCTCCTGCTTTAAAACTGTTTTAAAAGCCTTTAAATAAATTATTCTAGAAAGCCTTTGAAGACTTCATACATTTTCTTACCAGTACGTAAGTGAAGCAGCAAAGCAAATTTATTTCCATACTGTTCTTTGCCGTATGTGTGGGGCACTGTTCCAATTCTTAAGGACACACATGCTTATTTTTCTGGTTTCTTGCTCACAAAAGTCTTTTGTTCATTCTGGGAAACAGTACTGTTACTCAGAGGAAAATATTTTTAAATTCTCTGTTTATAAAAAAAAAAAAAAGAGAGAGGAAAAATACTTTTCATCTAGAAGTAAATCATATTCTATTAGACATTCTTTGAAAATGCAATTATAAAAATGATTATCTCAAAATTAATTTGGTCCAAATTCTCATCAGAGTTTCTTAAAGTGAAAACTAGCCTCTCATTTAAAGCTGATTTTTTTTTCATGTATTGTTTTTAAAAACAGCAACCTTAAATTAAACAGTAATATTTCCATGGGGAAAAAAAATGTGTTTTTTTTTGTTTGTTTGTTTGTTTGTTTGTTTTGATTGAAAAGAACAACTTAAAAAAAAAATCTGTGAAAGGGGTTATAAACCGCATGTAAACAATGGCAAAGAAGATGGGAAACTAATTTAAAATTTCCTAGCTGTGGAACATCAAAGGTCTGCTTAGATGGGCTGAAGGAGGAGTAAGAAGAGACCAATGAATGAGAACTGCAGTAGGACAGCTAAAAAGGCCCATCCAGGTACTTAACAACAACAGTTGATTTATTCATGAAAAGATAGGTTTGCTTTCCTCCTCCAAACCTGGAGGACAGCTGTTAATAGCTTTAATTTTGTTTGACAGAAATGGTCTGAGGGATCTGAGAAAAGACAAGAAATGTTCAGGAGGTGAGGTGAAATTACTGCAGCCAGACTGTCCAGGCCAGGCATTATCACATGGTGGCTCTTTTGAAGACTGGGAGGAAACTTTGGTGTTCGTGGGAAAGCCAGTGTACGTTGTCTGGAGCTTGATGAGTGTTTTCAGCCTCAAGTAATGCTGCAGGATAGCAGCTGTGTGAGTTTTAAATGAATTGGTTCACTGCAGCAGAAAGCCACGAAGCTTGAAACCAGCAGAAGGTGTTCTCAGCCAGATGCAGGTCTGCAAAGGGATTCGTGGAAGTGAGGAGCATTTGGGAAGTTGTAGGGAGAGCTGGTAAAGCACCTCGTGCTGGGGTGCTCCTTCACAAACCCAATGCACAACACACTGTGTCATTTCGGTGTTCCCTTCTCCTATTAAAAGGGAGCCATCACTTCAAAAAATATCCTTGGCAGTACTAGGGAGAGAAGAGTCCATCTGTTTTCTTTAATACAAAGTATAGCCCACTGCTAGTCTCCTCAGCTGAATGGCTGAGCTGGTAGGTCATTCTCCCCGTATGTGTCTGGCTTGGGGCTCCTTTGTTGCTCTCCCTCTAAGCTGCTCTGACTGCAGAGTCTGCTCGTTGGTGCTGAATTATGAGGGATATCTGGAGTACTGGTTTGTTGCGCTGGCAGAAAAATGCAAAATCTCTCCCCAGATGAAAGCCTGTGAAACATTCATTACATCCAAGGAAGGAGGTACCCTGAGTTTTCTTAAACAACAGAAGTATTTGTGGGTGAGACCCTTGGAGGTAGGAAAGAAGTGGCTTTTCTCTCATACACATGCAGATTCAAAAATCTCCGCAATACTTGAAACATTAAAACTTCGGACCGATTCCCTAAGAACTGTAGTCATACCCCTGAGAGAAGGATGTTGAGTCATAGTGAAGAAAGGAAAGAAAAGCTGAATGTTTTTTCTGTTACAATCATTACAGAGGTCAGACGCAACCAAGACAGACAGATGAACAACAAAAACACTGGTTAAATGATTCAGAAGGCTGGGTTTTCTGGCATCAGCCATAAACATTTCAAGGACTCTGAAGAAAATATGGAAATGAGTTGTCATTCCAATTCATCTGAACATATGTGCCTTTTGAGTCTAATGCCTGAAGAAGGATTAATTGTAAAATGGTTTGATAGAAAAGTCCTTCTGAAGGACTTAACCTCTCTGAAGGCTGTCGTAAATACATCAGGAGCAGAACAGTGAACAATGACATTGCATTTGCTTTTGGAGATATCTGACAGTGGCAAAAGGACTTGAAAGCATTTGGTCCTTTGCAGTATAACATTTTTTTTTTTCTTTTTGAAGCACCTAATTAAGCCACTGTTTTGCTTAAATAAGTTCTTCATTATGATCACCCAATTTGCTGTATTACACAGGATGACTGCAAAAGTGAATGGTGTATTTGAAGACTTGGCTAAGACTGGAAAGCCTACTGAAGTTAGGAAAGAATACCACACATTCAAATACTTGGCTGGGTTTTAATTTCACAACATAAGGTTGTTATTGTAACCTACCACTCTGTATTGATCATAGAATGACTTGCCAGGAAAAGAGTTTCACTGCTCAACGTATTAACTGTTATAGCTTTCTGAAGGAAAAAAAAAAAGGAGAGAGAGAGAGATTTATTTTTCTGAGGTTGTGTGTTTTCCCATTTGTCATAACAGAGGAAAAATTGATTCAGTGCCTGCTTCTGTTTAGAACTGCAAATTAAATGCCCCACAACAGAAGCTGTTCAGTTTCTGGTACTGATTACCAGGCTGGAGTCTCAGCGGAGGAGCTGGGGCTGTCACCCGTCCGTACGTCACTGCGGCGGTCCAGTGGGAGGATTCAGCCCCGCTGGGCCGCGTCGCTCTGGATTTCCTCCCGTGCTCCGGCGATTGGCTGTCCGTGCGTCGTTCGCCTGGGTGTGACTGCGAGCCCTGGTGAGTCACGGTTCAAGGGCAAAAACTCATACCGAAAGGAAAATGAGGCCAAATTTAACTCTGCTTTTAATTTTGTTTCCAGCTGAGTTAGTTCTGTGAAAGACACAAAGAGCCTGGAACTGCTACAGAGAGGAAAAGGGAACCAAAGGCATAAAAGACACAGAAGGAGGTATCACCATCAACGTGCAAAAAAAAAAAAAAAAAAAAAAAAAAAGGAGAGAGAGAGAGAAATATGCCTGCATGTCTCTGTAATGGGTCTGAATGTGACAGAGTCTCTTCTCAAAAATAGAATATTAGATGATGCACAAAGTAGTGCTTATCTCTTGTTGGAGGATGAAGGTTGCTGAAAGCAGCAAGTTTACAACTGGGAAGAGTACCTGCAAACCTGGAACTGGTTATAGAAATGACAAAATTGATTATATGGTGTCATTTCCTGATAACTTGGTTCTGTGTTAGTCTTTTGTTTTATGAGGTGTTGCCTAGGATACAGCAATCTGTGTGATAATTTCCTGTTTTTCTTGCTTTTCCTTTCCCTTTTTTGGATGGTTGATAATCCACAACCCACAACTTTTTCCGGAAACATTCTGGAGCTGTATTTCTCACAGAGCAAAGTAGGAGCTTCTTGAAAGCACTTTAAATGAGAGTTTATCTCAGGAACACAGTTTCTTTTCCACTTTTCCCCTGCAGAAACCCCTAATGGCTGAGGCTGGCAGGGCCCTCTGGGTCCACCAGGCTCAACCCCTGCTCCAGCAGGGACACCCAGAGCACGCTGCCCAGGCCCACGCCCAGGTGGCTTCTGAAGATCTCCAAGAAGGGGACTCCACAGCCTCTCTGGGCAGCCTGTGCCGGTGCTGCATCACCTGCACGGTAGAAAAGTGCTTCCTGATGGTCAGAGGAAACCTCCTGTGTTCCAGTTTGTGCCTATTGCCCCTCCACCTGGTATTGGCACCACCGAAAAGAGCCTGGCTCTGTCCTCACTGCACCCTCCCCTTAGTTATTTATATGCCTTGACGGGATCCCTCTGAGGCTTCCCTTGTCTGGGCCAAAGTACTAAAGCAGGGCTGAAGTAGGCCAAGCTGCATAATCAGTAACTAAGCTGGCATATCTACTCAGCAAAAACCTCTGATGCAGTTCCTGGTGCTTTCTAATGATTGCAACACTATATGAGACATGCTTTTTCTCAGGCAAATGCATAAATGCTGTTGCCCTTGATGACAGTGCAAATCTTGGGCATTTGTTTTATCCTGGACATCATCCCAGGCAGAGCTTACTTTGCCTGGGAGGTTTCCAAAACACTCTGCAAAAACACCTGATAAAGTTGGTGAATAGTTATTTAGACATCCTGGACCACACAGCAGCCTACTGTTCCCTTATGCCATGTGCCGTGTTCAAAATCCAAACTGTACAATTGTGTCTTAGGCTTGAGTACAGTTGTGAAAAGCAGCCTGTATGTCAGTGACAGGTCCTCTTGCATATTTTGTATCTTTCCCGAAATTAGCTCCTATCTTCTGTTTGTAAAGCCCACACAAGGTCTTCAGCCCCCCAAAGAGTTTAGTTCCATCTGACTGCTCTGCCTCCTAATAAGCGTGTGGAGGGGTGAGGAAGAGGAAGGAGGAAAGGGATGCCACTCTACTGAACAGGTGGGAGATAAGTGGATTCCTGCAGGTACTTCTTTGCACAGACTTTGCATAGACTTATTTCCTCTCAAGGAGGCTTGTAAACATGACCTGAAATTCCTTGTACGGTTTGTCATTTAGCTTAGGAGATTTTCTGATGTTATTTCATACACCACCGTAGTTTCTTTTCTTCTATACAAAATCCTCAAGTTTTTGTCTGCCTAGCAAATTCTGGCTGTATTGACTCAAAGGCTGCCGGGTACGTGGCTGACTGCACGTTGCTGACAGGAGCTGTGTTCTCCAGGGTGGGCTGTACTGACGCGTCACCTGCTTCTCACCTTCCCCCACGTAAGAGTCACTTGGAAAATTTGGGATTCTGGCGTTCAGGCGGAGTTTTGCAAGTTACACTCAAGCTGTTTAAATCTCCGTGTGCAGCCCCAGCAGAGCACAGCAGCGTTTGGTAAGATAAGATATGAGCCTGCAGTTCTGAGTGCTTGTTTGCAGGCATTCCTGCCACATGAAAGCAAGTTTTTCCCTAAGAAAATGCCAATGCCTTACACTCTATGGCAATGTTGCAAATCAGAAATTGTTGTAGTTACCTCACTCTAAGTTCCCAAAATCCTAAGATTCCACTTAAATGGTTGAGTCACTACTTTGTAAAAAATGACACCACCTGTCACATTTCAGCTAAGCTGTCAGGAAATGGGGAGAACATGCTGGAGGAGGCAGTCGATGACAGTGTTGTATAGTGACTACTGTATGACACCAGGAGTTACGTTACAATGCACATTCCTTTCAGGCAGAGAAACACAGCAGAAGCTGCACAGCTTGTCAGAGTGCTAGGAGGAGAAATCTTAACATAATGGTTTAAGCAACAGAAACATGCTTTTTTTTGGGGGGGGAGGGGTGGGGGGGTGGGCAAAACAGAACACAATGTAGATATTTTTTTCTATGAACTTAATAGATATGTGGAGAAATTGCCTGTAGATACACAGTAGTTACTATTGCCTTAATAATAAATTGTAAGGCGTAGGTAAGAAAGAACGAATGGTCCAGGGTTGATTTCAAAAATGTTTCTGGAACAAAGTAATAAATGAAACCGGAGCATTCAGGAGAGCAAATGAAGTGCCACTCCAGGTAAGAACATGGGCTTTGGGATTGGAATTTATAGCACGTGTGGCTGCTTATGCAAAGTTACACAGCTTTGTGTGCTAAATACTGCAAAGGGAGAGTGAAATGGAGTATAGTACACATGGAATCCCTCTTCTGGTAAGGCATTTAACAGAGCGCATGTCATTAGGCAGATGAGTAGTCCCACTAAGATGTGAATGAGCAAGCTTTAAAAAATCTATTTGAAACCTACACTGCTATGTTACATACCAAGAAATAACAGATTTTTTTTCTCCATCACTTTCATTTGTGTTATTCTAATACTGCTTGGCAGTTTCACTGGGGGGGCAGTGTAATTTGGAAGATTGAAATGATGTAGCAGAATGGGAAGGAAACTTCTAAACACTGACCTAGGTGCCTTGTATAAGAAGTTATGTAATAATCAATAACAACCAATTTTACTGTCTTTGAGAAACTACTCTTTTTTTTTTTTTTTTTTTTTTTTTTCCTCTGCAGGTTCTTTTATGAGGCTTCTAAACCTGTCTGTCAAAGATCATTCAGATCAGCAAGAATATAAACAGATATGTAAATAAAATACAGTTTGAGGTTGCAGCAGTTCTGCCTCTAATTGTGTAAATCTTATCACTTTGACAGAGAGAGGTCATGGGTCAGCATAATTGTGTTTATTGGAATTAGTGGCTGTCCGTGTAACCACTTTTATGCTGTTGGCAGTTGTATCGGTAAGGGCATGATGACTAAGCTTCACATGTTTCTATTAATACAAAGTTGCCCGTCACTGATACCAGTACTTGCAGTTGCACAAAGCAAGGAACACTGTCAGATAACCACTTCTAAATTCCTAGAAACTTCTCAAATGTTCACTGCACAATAGCCTTTGTTTTAAAAGTTCTCCTTGTACCACAGAAGCCTTGTTTCTGTCCGGACACGAGCAGCCTGCTTGTTTTTTCGTTATTTGCCAATTGCAGTGGAAATGATGTAGCACAAAAAACTGCTGACTGAAGTGTCTGTTGTATTTTCTAGGTTCTTTATGGTTTTGAAATAAAACTGGACATTACTGCAAGTGCTGCAGTTGTTTGAGTTCAGCTTCTGCCAAGTTTTTACACTGCTGATGCTTCTAAGAATAAAGAAACCTACCTCAGAAGCTGCTTCCTAACTTGCACTTTGTTATTTTCAGTGTGAAATCTAGAACAACATCTAAATGAAATGTCTCATCTTCTCTGTGTTTCATTCCTTAAATGTCATTCCTTAAATGACATCGTACTTCGTACACTTGCAGAAAGACTCACACTGAGTGCTGCAGAGCAGCCACCACAGCTGCAGCTGGCATTGATGCACAGGTGCAGGGAAGCCCCAGCAGGACATGTGTGTGTTAACGTGCATGGGGCATGACCCTGCTGGTGTTGTACATCAGCATGCCCCTGTGCCAGACTCACGGTGACAAAATGACAAGTCTCTTTGCCAAGAAGGACAGAGTTTTCACCACGTGAGGCCTGCGATGGGGCTCCCTGACAATCAAAGCACCATCCTGTCTCAATGAGAGAACCGCACTCTGTTTGCCAGCATTGCTCTTCGGTGTTCCTTCTGAAGGGCTAGAAGATGTAAAATATTAACCAGAGAAAAAGGGGAGGGAGGCAGCTTCACATATCATATAGCTAATGTATTTTAAAATACTGCACTGTTGGAATGATTTGGGCACAGTCATGGATAGCAAAACTGCCCTCATCAGTTTTCAAGAAATCCTCTTTTCAATGGTTCTCAAGACGTCAGCCTGTTTGTGTTGTTCAAGCAGCTTTGCTCCTGAACACATTGCAAGGATTTTATTTTAATCCATATGCATTGTTTTAAGTGTGTAATTGATGGGTTATTAAAATAGGCAACACACCATTAACAGTGTGAAAATTAGCTTGGATTAAACTCAGCCTGTTCAGATGCTGTCAGAGTTTCAAACAGCAATATTAGACACATTGCCAAATATGCTTGCTAACTGCTAGAGCCAAGATGTATTTGATTTATTGACTACATAGCCACCATAGTTGAGTGAGTATTACGGGATTCATATTTTTAAAATAAAGCTTCATCCAAAGGAAAAAAAAAATGGTGCTTAGGTGGATAATGCCCTGGGAAATCCTTATAGAGAAAGCATAAAATTTAACCATTGATCACTGATAGCATGAGGTAGATTTAGTTAACCAAAAACTCCTCTGGAAAACAAATTGAAAGTGCTGAGAAAAACTGTCTCCTTGCTGAACTTAAAGTCGTCTTGCTTATAGAAACTGTTGAAGTATTCTGTATCACAGGGCTCTGTTTTTAATGTGTTTTCAGTATGATTTCAGTATATAAGGTACATTTAAGTAACTGCAGGCATGTTTTTGTGTTAGGATTTTACTGGAGCATGGCAAACAACTGTTGTTAAAGCAAGATGTTTGTGTTATCAGGTAAAGGCAGGAAACAAACTTCTAGGAAAACGGGTTCCAGGTAGGAAAGATGCCTCCGACTATCATGCCAAAGCAGACATGCTAGCGATAAAGTCCTTCCCCTACCCAACAGGCAGTCAGAGAGAAATAAGCCCATACCTGGAAGAAAAGTTGTTGCTGTTGCTTCAGAACAGTAAAGAACAGAAGGGGCACAGAAGAGCAACGAGGAAAAATAAATCAACCAGTCATCAAGGGAAGTGTGTTAATTTGGAGAGCAGAATTATTCACAAAAGAACTAATACATCATAACACTAATTACACAACTAGCATGTATACATATATGCATACTAGTATAGATACTACTAGTATATTGATAAAATGACTAGACTCTTACGGAGAAATGCTGCACATCAAGAAAGTTAGTTTCCTGTTAACAATGTTGCTACCAATTAATTCCATTTTATGACAGTTTTGGTGTGGGCATCAAGTTAATTTTTCTACAGAGAAAGTCTTGTCCAAAAGCCATCCAACAGCAGGTTGGAGCAGTTCTAACAAAAAATACAATGGAATGATTCTGTTCACGAAAGGAAATGAGGGACAGATTACTAGCAGAATGAAAAGGTGACAGAAAAGTTGTGTCACAACACTGCTTCTAAACCACACTACAACTTAACATTTCTGCTGTATCCAGGTGGATTGCTGGTTCATACCACCAACACATGGATAAACTGCACACAGATTTTCCAGAAATAGTTAGGCAAAAGGATGAAATTGGAGCTGAATTCACAGAATGTGTAGGCTAGCTTTAACAAAAATTAGTAACAAGATCCAGGAAGGAATCACCCAGAATAAAGTGGAATAAAGAAGGGATCACCCAGTGACAAAATAGCAATCCAGATCAGCTGGTGGGCTGGTCAGTGTAGGGACAAAGTGGGCTGCAGGAGAGGACAAGGCGAAGGGTGCTGGGGAGCGCAGACATGATGTCTTCTGACTGCAGTCTCCAGGAGTTACCACAGCAGTGAGGAGGGGTCAACAGGCATGTCCTGGGCCTTCGGGTCCTGCGGACCTCACTGAGGCCATAGGACGTCACTGCCTGTGTCCTTCCACAAGGAAACAGGCCTGGAGGGTTTCCCAAGGAAGCCCCAGGAGAGCCACATACACTGTCACAATGTTTACAGTGAGTATCTTCTTACTAGATCTTTATTACTCTATTAAAATAGAAAAAAAAAAAAAAAAAAAAGGTCTATTTTTAAACAGAAATGTCATCAAAAGCCTCTGAGGGTCAAAGAGTGCAGATGAGCAAAGGTTATACGATATATTTCCTGTATTTCGTAGCTCAAACCTTCAAGCAATTTCTTCCTTCAGCATGTTAAAAAAAAAAAAAAAAAGCAGTATCCGCTACTACTCCTCAGCTGTCTCCAGGATTTCCACTTTTTATGCTACAGACCAGAAGCATTACAGAGGCAGCATCTCTCTCTCTCTCTCTCTCTCTCTCTCTCGTTTTTTTTTTTTTTTTGGCTTTTTTTCACGTACTACATAAGAATGAAATAATCTTGTTCCACTTCAAAGAAGCTTCAGGATTAACCCTGAAAAAGCTCAAGTTCTTGAATATAGTTGTCCAGACAAGCTCCTGTTCTCAGGCTGTTGGTGCAGACAACTGTCCATTTGTCTCTCACACATCTTCACTGCAGCACCACAGTACTATTTCTTAAAACTATTTTTTAACAGGACAGTTTCCACTGTCTCATTTGCTTTATCTCCTCTTACTGTTGAGTGCTTTTCAGCCTCTCTGGAGATACAGGAGCATTTGGTCTGCAGGTCTGAAGCCTTTTGGGCTGCTTCTTTACCATGGGATGATGCCTGAAGAGCCCTGGTGACAAATATTCACTTCTGTTCGCTGAAGACCTCTCTGCTTCCTGAGAGTTGCGAAGTGTGGAGCAGCTCCTTTGCTCCACTTTCCCCTGTAAAACCTGGAGGTGGCTCAGTAAGGAAGGACTCATGCAAAATGGCTGCAATGTACATGGCACACAACAGGGCTTTACATCTACAGCTGCAGACATGCCAGAAGGATTTCAAGCTCCCTCTCATGTGTGTTCAGTTTGCACCCGTGCCATCCTTGCCTCTGTGGGGCTGGCAGAATAGTTTATTTGTACGTATCTGGTCTCTGAGAGGGAGGTTTCAAAAGAAGACAAAACAATTGAGTGCTAAGGCTACTCAGAATCTGAGGTCTGGGTAATTTTTACGTCCACATAGCGTGACTCAGAGTACCAAGAGTTCCATTCTCAGCAGTATTCCCAGAAGTGTTAAGTGCCGAGAGCCAAGCTGAAGTGAATGAATGGCTCTTTCATGCAGATGCAAGATGCAATAAGTAAGAGCCCCATGGACACCCAGCTGGTGGGGAGCTCTACCCAAAGGTCCCCATAGAGTAAGTCAAAAAGAAAAAGATTGCTACAGGAGGCGCTTCTGGTCTGGATAAACGCCTGCTCCCTGCTATTGACTGTGTTCTCAGAACAGCATCAGCCCCAGGTAACACACAGTCTGAGTTGCTCACATTTTTTCGAATCAGGGTGCTTTCTATGTTGTCCAAGGCCCTCTCAGATGAGGTCTTAATGCAGCTTATATTTTCAAAGGTGAAGTATGGCTTGCTATGATGAGTCTGTTTTTATTTATTTAACGAAACCTGACATTCAAAAAATCCTATTACCCAGTCCCTGGCAGTGAAGCCCTGTGAGACTACTGCATACTGCTTACCCAAACCCTATTTCATTTTGAAAACTTAAATTATATAGTGAGCAATCTAAGCCCACCTAAGTCCTCCTCTTCTGTCCTCATCCTCTAGTTGGTATTGACTCTTGTAACTAAAATGTTTTTTATTAGTGTATGGCTAACTAAATGGGGTTGGCAGTTTTCATCTATTGTTTTTAAATAATAATAGCTCAGTAATGCTGCAGTAAGGCCGAGTCTAGCTGAAGATGATGTGTTTCATAAATCCTCTTTTTACTTCAGACAGAGGTTAATTCTTACTCTTGAAATAGGAAAGTGTGTCATCAGACAAAAAGCTCTGATGCTTAAGATCATACTGAAATAGTCATTTTGTTTGTTCAGCTGTACATATCATGGTAAGTCTGAGGCCACTGCCCATCTGTCTTATAAAAGCACCCTATATTAAATTGCTTATCTTTTCTAAGCATATGCTTAAATACCCCTGACTAGACAGAAAAGGAGAAAGGAGAAAGGAAGAAGGGAAGGGAAGGGAAGGGAAGGACAAGCTTTGGTTTCAGTTATTAGTGATTAGTGAGGATAAAGCAAATCAGAAAAGAAGCAATAGGTTCTAACCAGATTTAAAGGCAGAGTTTTCCCCCTTCCTGGACCCATCTGTATCTGAACATCACATCTTCCTCATTCACAATTTTCAGTGGCCAAAAGAAGAATATCAACAATGTGGGAGAAGAAAACTGGAAGATGACATCTGAAAAAAGATATCTGTGGTCATATATCCCTGTCTGAAGCATACATTTGGAAGGGAGAACAATCCATGTGCTGAACAGTCACAAAGACATTGACACTCTTGAGTGAAGGAGTAAGTTCAGGAAATAGTTTAGCTCCTATGCACTTACCACATGCAAACTGAAAATTTCCTTTCCTTATTGCACACCCAGATTTGAGCACGCATTCACATGGAGGACAAAGAACACACCATTACCCAGGCACTCCTCCTCTGCCCAACGCCTGCATCCAAAGCAGAGGGAATGCAGAGCTTCTCAGAGACAAGGGTGCCACAGTCACAACTCCAATAAACATTTTTTGTTTATCACATCCTTGAAGCAGCTGAGATTTCCTCTTACTGGAAAAAATGGGAGGGGAAAGGAGGAACGGGATGTATCTGACATAGAAACCCATGATATTTTCCTCCTAGTCCAGTATTTCTGCTATTTTTTTCCAAAAGCAAGCAGAGTATTTCTAAAACTCTTTAACAGTATTATGCTGTTAATCTTCTAGACAAGAGCAATTTCTAGATGTGTTTTTTACTGCTTTGTAAATATTTGACGCTTTTTCTATGTTTGCTTGCTTTTCTCTAAACTCAGTTCCATATAATGACTCTACAGAGCCATTCCATAAGCGTTGGCACAGCTGTACTTGTGTGAGTGGGAACGAATGTGTTTAACAGCAATGAGAAAAGAGAATGTTTTCTTCATTACTCTGACTTCTCACACCAATGGCTGGCTTCCTCAGCAGCTGAAGCTGGACCCAGACCCAGCTCCAAGCTCTGGATGGAGCAGGATGCCCAAGGTTTGTACACACCTCATGGTGGGAAGGTCCTTCCCAGGCTTGGTGATGATCCGTTCAGCTCATTCAGAGCTCACTGGAAAGGTACCGACGAGGGATACTGTTTAAACACTCCAAGCATGTCATTAAATCCAAATGGTCTTTCAACAGTCAGGTTTCAAGCTAAGGCGCTGGTCTCTTTGGCCTTGAACCAACAAAACGCTTCTGCACATGAATAAAACCTAACCACTGCCAGTGGATGGGACCTGCCCATTGCTTTGGGTTAGGTGCGTGTTTAAAAGACTTGTTTAATATGACCACAATGCTCCACAGTAAGTGCTGGGTTGAACCAGGGCCTAAATCTAGTTTGCCATGCAGGGCCTTCTTGGTGTAGCTGGTTACCTACGTGGCAGCCTTGCCCACTTAGATGAGGAATCCCTCATTTCAGAACCCGCGTTCAGCACTTTCAAATGCCACATTCTTGTGATAAAATTTCAGTGATGGTTACATAATGGTAGCTTTTGCACTCTGATGGTCAGTCTTTGAATTAACAGTCTCTTGAACAGAGATGACAGAATTAGGAGATCATCATAAACATCTGAAAACACTGCATGTACACTCAAATTTAGGAGGTACACAGCTATCACAAATTGCTCATAAAAATTTTGTCTGCTGCCTTTGGTAAAATCCTGCTTGTGTTTTCTTTCTTTTTCATGCCTCACTTGTAAATACCATGGAACTAGAGTTTTGTCTCTTGCCAGGTTTCATGCAGATAAGGAAGCATAAGCCTCTCTTTATTAACTAAAAGGCAATTCTGAAATAGTTAAAGTAGCAAAGCAAACTTACTAGCATGCTTTTTCTGCTCTTCTTCCTTTCAAAATGTTCTATGAATCCAAATTTTCCAAAAAATATGGCTGTTAAAATAAATTGTGGACGGTGCAGGAGCTACCAAACTCACGGCTTGCAAAACAATCCCAATATTCCAGCACAACTGCTTTGGATCACTGAAACTTGACCTGTGGCTGGAACATTGCCCATGCATTAGGGCACGCTTCCGAAGTCTGACACTTGGGATATTCAGGTTACTTGACCTGAATAAAGAAAGCAAAATAGAAAGAACATTTTCTCTCCTCTCCTCTCCTCCCCTCTCCCCTTTTTTTTTTTTTCTAATGTTGCC
>VXAV01004763.1:374824-400308 GCA_013399715.1 Alectura lathami
AAACTTACCAACAAAAAGAGAAACAACTAGCAGCTCTATACTCTTATTAAAAGCGTATCAGAATCTTAGTTTTTCTGCTATTATTTCTGCAAACACTTCTTACCTAAAAAAGTCTTCAATCAATTAGTACTGGATAGTACTTTGTAAAGGTGTTTAGGCCAGATTTCCAGGCAGGAATCAGCACAGATCAATGTAAATCCGGCTGAAGTCAACAGAAATACTTTGGACACATACAGATATTTCTATATGACGTGTAGCTATTATGAACTCTCTCTCTTCTCTCGGGTGGCAGAACTCATTCAGCTTGGGTGTTCATGTTAGTGTTGTCCAATGCTTTGCTGAAAACTACACACTTGTGCATGTGTTTATAGTATGTCAAAAATGCTGGATATCATCTTTTTGTTGCTTCACAGAGATGTGATCAGATGGTAAGAAATTGATATACTGTCCTATACTAGATAAAGCAGTGGTAGCTATAACCACCTAAATAACCGAAACTCCACTTGGATAAATGTAATTGTATGCCAAAAACATTTACTGAGGTATCTATAGCTGCTTTGCAATGAGAGCGGTAGATGTCACGTTACCCACCAGAGGGAGCTCACACAGTCAGAGTGTCTTCTGCAAACTTAAACTAGTGAGAGGTTTTTAAAGGGTCATAAATTGATTTAGGCACTTTTTTAGCACATTTTAGCGTACACCTGCATGTAACTTAGTTCAGCTGGGAACTTTCATGCAGATTTTTTTTCCTTGAAAGAATACTCCTTTTTTTTTTATTTTTTTATTTTTTTTTGGAAATTGTTTCATCAGTTAGTGTTCACGTTCTCCTTGGCCTGCAGGTAATTTCATAAGGAGGTACTATTTTGCATGTGTGTAGTGAGCTTTTTTCTGATTAGACACACAACAAGGGATTGAGGTCGCCATATAAGCCAAGTGTTTACAACTGTATTTCTATGAGTATGTTTGAATATGCCTATCTTCCATGAATATTATCACTTACTTAGTATTTTTCCTACTGACAATCAGTAAACCTGCATACTGACATGAATACGGAAGGATCTGACTCCAGATCAGACCAGGTCAGTTAAGGTTTTTGGCAGGTAATGTTTTCAAATGATGTCTTCTCTTCTGGCTACTGCTAGCAGCTCTGAGCAGGTGACTTACCCAAACCACCCCCACACAGCATGAGCCAGAGGAAGACACTGCGAGCCTGTTGCAGTGACGGGGCTGTGGAGGAGGTCTGCGGGCACCAGGATGTGCCCTACGCTGACAGGGAAGTCACAAGGCAGAAGTGGGAGGTTTTTCGTCACAGAACATCACACCTCTGTCCCTTCATGTGGTCACTGGGGATCTAGTTAATAAATCAACAGATTCTGCTTGTGCAATGAAAGCAGCAGAAGCTGATGAGTGGGGATGCAGTTATTTCAGAGCCAAAGTGCTCTAGCTTCAGTGTAGTTTTTACTCTACGTAGGGTATTTATTAAGGCTGCAATTTAATTATTTTAATGCATATACAGCCACTGGCATGGACGCATCTGTAATTGCAGAATAGAGCCATATGCTGATACTGGTTATTCCTCTTTCTATATGAGAACCATCTACAATGCTATAAGCTTCTTTACCACAGGTAGCTCTGCTTATTAGACAAAAACATAACCCTAAATTAAGCAAATATTCCAGTATAAAGTGTTTGTGCATATGAGGTTTGGAAAAACTGTGGGAAACATCTAGAGAAAAGCTTTTAAATTTTGATCTAAGGATGACAGTCTGTACACCCCTCTGATGTAAGCCATTAAAAACAAGCAAGCAAGCAAGCAGTCAAAGCATGCAGCTCACTCACCAGTTCCTCTTCTTGCGGTTCTCATATCCCTGTACTCATTCTGAGCACCCAAAGGACACTCTTGCATCTGGCCACACATTTGTTACATCAGCACACACATCCTCATTTCATTTCCCTAATTTCACTATTAAAATTTAATCTAAAATTCAGACAAATAACTAAATCCATAGAGCATCTGTTCTCATCTTTTCCTAAATGGTTCAAAGAAAGAAAACATTTCTCACAGCCAGCAGCCGCGAGCTGACCGAGCGCCTTGCTGCCACACACCAGCACCAAGTCGCAAAACATCACATAACTGAAACTTGGAAGACATGTGAAGAACACAGTGATCATCAGACCACATCATGAGATCACCAGTCAACTGGATCTGAGCTCCAGACCAGTGCAGCTTACTCGAGAGGGGGCAAGGATGCATGGGCTCTGGAGGAGGGAACTGAAGGAACTGAGGCTCAGAAGAGGGAACTGATGATGGGCGCGCAGAAATGCTGAATGACTCATGCTAGATCTTGTGCTTTCTACAATTTAAACCACTGGACTGTGCAGTCTAGAAAGCCTGGGTTGAGGTACTTTGTGAATGATTGCCATCTTTCATTCATAAGAGTATGACTAATGTGACATGCCTTGTAAGGAACATTGAAGAACCTGTAGGTGACCAATGCTTTTCCATGAAGGTAGTTTTAATTTTCTTTGATTTAAAATGGCAGTTGAATATCTTTGTGTGCATCTTAAGAGCCATCTCAATAACTTGTGGTTTAATGCTGCAAAATCAAGGCACTCAGGTGAGGAAAGGGTGAGAGATTGCCCATCCAACTCTACCTCGCTTCCCTGCCTCTTCAATGTGCAGCTGGTATGGTGTAGGATCACAGTGTCTGGTCTTTCCCCAAAGAAGCCCAGCAGAATGGGCAACTGGGGCCAGCATTTTGGTACTCCACATTCTCATCCTTGCTCAGAAACAGTCCAGGGCCTCCATTATTGCACACCTTCAAGCCCCAACATGACAGTCAAGAGTCTCAGTATAGATCTTCCAAGGATGTTCATCACTGCATTATCCACAGGTCTCCCACATTGCTTTTCCTAAGCAGTAAGATAAATTAATTTTCTTAATATGCACACCCATCACCTTCTCTTAAAGAGAGCCAAGGCACACACAGACTCAAACACAGAATGCCCATAAATACGCCTGTTCAGAGATAGCACTGTGTCACAGACTGCGATATTTAGCATCACAGAACACTGTAAGCGTTGAAAGCCCAACTTCTGCAGGTATTAATGCTCACTGATTTGGGAAATTGGATGTCAGTTTGGCAGGGAGGGAGCAGTCCCTCAGGGCTGTGGGTGTGAACGTCTGTCTGTGGAAGTACACGAATGGGAGAGACAACTCACACCACAATGGCTTCTGCCAATTTTCCTTACAGTCCTGTTGGGCAGAACCAGTGGTCCTCCTGCTACACCTCTGCCTGAAGCAAACTTTCTTTTCCTAAGACCTTCTTCAGTCAGTGCCCATTTTGGACCCTCCAGCATAAGTGTGGTGAGGCTCCTCCAGCCCCGAAGGTCCTGAGCATCAAGCAAGCACAGAATGTTCAGTGGGGAAAAATGAGCCACGTGTCATGCTCACCAGGGCTTAGGTGGCAATAAAGCCTTTGAGATGGTGCATTTCCAAAGATGATTAATTTGCAAAACCAGCCAGAATAAACATAGCTTTGGAAAGGGAAACATTAAAAAAAAAAAAAAAAAAAATCACACAACCTTCTAAAGGTTTTTATCTTCCAGACTTTTCAAATGTAAAATTGCCCTAGAATCTGGCTGCATCAAGACAGCATGAGTCATATCCTTGCTAACTGGAATACTTAAATTAAGCTTGTTCAGCACTTGTTACCATTGAAGGAAGTTAGTAATAATGGGAAATGGATAGCACAGGTGTTTTTTTTAAACCCATTTACTTCACTCTTTTCTTAAGTGGTCTAAAGCAAATGGATTTGTCATCGTAGTGGCATGTTTACTTTTGCTACCCTGAACAACCTGAATAATAGCAAGAAACACACTTTCTCCACCTAACAGACTGTATCTGTGTAGCTTTATACATTTAGGAACTCCTTGTGCCATCTGAGCCTTTTGCATGACTTTCCTTGTGCTCTGGCCATGGCTGCTTTGCGAGCGCATGCTTCAGATGCTCTGCTGGTTTCCTTGAACACGACTGCAGTTGTCGCAGGCTGCAGTCAGGCGTTAAAAAGCTGAATGTGTCACTGGCAGCTGAACTCAAAGGCTGAAATTGGCTTCTAAGTTCTGGGGTGAAACACGATGTAAACACATCTCTGAAATAATTGTATCCAACACTTCTTTACAGTGCTATACTTACAGCAGCCCTAGCTAGCAGAACAATTCAAGCTCTCTCCTTAAACAACAGAGAAAGACAAATCATGTTATCTTTTGGAAAATGTAGTATAAATATGACAAGCAAATTTCTTCCTAAAAAGCTTACTTTTAGATTTTGAGTCAGCAAAGCTACACAGTTCAAAGTAGTATCTAGAGAAAAAAAAATAGCATATCAAAATTGGAGGTTTCTTGAATTTGAAAAGTTTGTATCCTTTTTATGCTCTTGATAAAAAAAAAAAAAAAATCAAGTGACGCAGTTACTTCTCAGGAGGCTCTTCTACCATTTTTACACCTAGCAATATTTGAATGATTGTCTGGGTTATGTTGACTGTTCTGCATTTTGATTTCACATGCCTATGAATATTTTTGGAAAATTCCACTCACTTTTCTTTGAATTACATTTCTCCTGCTATTTTTTTCTCTTGAAATAAGTAGTTTTTGGAAGATACTTCACTTTTTCACTCTTGGTACTTCTATTTTAGTTTTACTTATTTGAATTGTGATGCAGTTTCTCTGGGTTACTATTATCAGGCACATGAGCATCTGTGCTGGCATGCAAATATATTGATACAAAATACTTATTTTTGACTACAGCCATAACTAAATGTAGGAGAAAAAATTGATTGCAAATAGCCACAGTCCAGTTTAAATACAGATCTCTGACTTCAACTAGTTTGGGATGTTTTAAGAGTTCACACTCATCCAGGCTGGTAACAGGACCACACCACAAATGAGGCATCTGCACCCATGAAAGATCCAAACAAAAAGAATATATCTCAGACTCCACAGCATCCTGTCCTCAAAACAAAACCCTGAAGCCTGCACAAGGTATGTTAGCCATCAGCAAGGCTTTCCTTCTCAAGTGCTTGACATCCCAAGTGCTTTTTATTCATTATGGTATTTTTTTCTCTCCAGCTCTCACAAGACAGAGTGCAAACTGGGCCCTCAGACAACAGTGCGCTCTGAGAGAGGAGTACAATCACAGATTCATAGAATATCCTGAGTTGGAAGGGACCCACAAGGATCACCAAGTCCAACTCCTGGCTCCACACAGGACCACCCAAATTCAAACCCTGTGTCTGAGAGGGGTGCCCAAACACTCCCTGAGCTCTGGCAGCTTGCGGCCATGCCCACTGCACAATGCTTTACTGCCCACAGAGCACCCCAGCAGCAAGAGGGCACCTCCAAGTCATGATTTTCCTTTACATCTCCACTGGGGTGGGACAATGGAACAAGTGCTGGGCACACACACTGCCCTGGAGCTCAGACAGAGAAGTGGGGACAAAGCTGTACTCCCGTTACCTCCTCACGCTCTCCTGCTGCACCAAGAGGCCCTGGCAGCAAAGTGGGGCCCGTCTGCACTCTGTGCTGCGGGGAACGCTGAGGTGAAGAGGCAGCTCGTGATCTGGTCTCTGCTGCCAGAGTCACTGGGGAACATCATGGTGCCATAGGACTTCCACAGGAAGTGTTTGGATTAACCTAAAATCCCATCTTTATAAGAGATTAGTGATAATAATCACACATAAAGTTATGACGGAAATCTTAAGTGCATACTTTTCAATTACTAAGACATTTTAGTACTGATGACAAATCAAGTTTGTATTGAATTCCAGCCTCATGAAGACGTAACAAGCTGAATTAACAAGCAAAGTTAAAAATACAAGGTGTTTAAGAATGTTCAGAACATAAAATGGCTTTTCTATATCTGCTTTTAATGAAAAAAATACTGTATGAATAGAAATGGAAGTATAACAAAGAATTTCAATTTAATTAGGAAAATACAGGGATAAATAGAGCAAGTAAAACAAACATTTTAATTCCAGGTTATTTGTGTGTCACAGAACTCTTGTCCATACTTATAGCCATGTATGTTTCAAAACAGACCAGAAAATGAGAATCAAATACCCTAGTGGTACTTTCACTGACATATTATCAGTTAAGGATAGGATGGTAGCATTCACATATTAATCCTTCATTTCTCACATGGCAAAGAGTACAATAAAAAAGACTCTCAGGCCATCTGTGTTTGAGGAAGGAAAGCCCGATCTCATCTGTTTCCTTTCAATTTCAAAACTTGCAAATTATTATTGGCAGTACACTCACTTCATAACTAGTAATTGGGTTACTTCGATTTTAATGCACAATTTCTCAGATTCTATATGACATTGCAAAGCTGACATGGGATAATAAAGTATAGTTTTTACCCATGAGGAGATCTGTTTCAAGATAACTTCCAAACACTTTAGGCATGAGGAAAATAATTTAAAAAATCTTCACCAAACTAAAATTAACATACATGTATTCCATATATTAACATTGTCCCTGCTGTATGCCTTAGTATGGTCCAAATGCCCAACACAGAGACTATTTATATCATTTTCTAGTGTGTCCATATCTTCTTAAATTGGAAGAAATATGTTTAGAAAAGAAACCTGATCTACTAGAACATATAATGGGGATAGATTAACTTCAATTATGTTACTTGAAATAAAATATCCATTATATAATGGATGAAATATCCATTATATTAAGCTACTGGCTGGCAAGCATTAAATCAAATATAGACTTCTACATACTCTGTATCTGTAGTAAAGTATTATAACATATTAAACAGACCTTTATTTTAAAATCTCTTTCCAGCACAGGACCAATCCTGTATTAACTGCCTGACATAAGCTAGCTGCGAGTTATGAGGATCCCTGCCTTTTTTGGTACTGTATTCTGAGCTTTTCCAGTTGTTCTACACACTGCGTCTGGGCCAACTTCAGCGTTCGGTTCTCCTCTGTCAGTTCTGCGTACTCCTTAGCCAGCTGAGCAGCATCCATGCTTTCTTTTTCCACTTGTTCCAGTCTGGCAATCAGCTCCTTTCTGACAAGAACAAAAAAATCCCCAAAGATTAAAAATGGCAGTAAGCAAATATGTACTGTCACGTGTTAGGTTAAAGCTGGACTACAGCTTGTTGATATGGTGTTACCTGAGCTGTTGTGAAATAGAGGCCCAGAACACTAATCTTTTACAGATGACCTTTTTCCTTTAAAAGGTGAAGCTGCCAAAATCTCTCACAGGTTTGTTCTTCAGTGACCGAACATACAAAATGCCGAGGACCTTCAAGTAAATAGCTCTAACTTCAGTAAGAGTTGACCAGGCAGCTCACTGGGGAGAACTAACTTCCTAGAGACCATATGCTAAGATTTTGCCTATGTAAGAAGAATAACCATTTATTTTTCTCTACAAAACCAAATATATTTGAAAGTCATCAAGGTTTCTTGTTGTTCTCGTGCAGTTATTTAGCTTTATGGTACATTCTGTGAAGTATGCCCAGTTCTGTTTCCTCTGCTACCAAGAAAGAAAGGTTCTAGTACTCACTAGGCACATAAATCTGAACTATATAAATTGTCTCTATGAAGTTTTTGTACTCAGACCTTTGTCTGACTTAGTCCTACTGCCACGGCACAGTCACCCAACTGCAAACCTGACCCCTCCTGGTCTTTCTAAGAACAAACACTGGAGGATTCAAGCTACTGCTTTGTCCCAGACAGAGTCAGAGCGTGCCCTGTACATCCAGAGCTGGCCAGAAGCCACAGTCTCCTGTAGAGCATCAGCTGAAATTCCCTCAGCAGGAGTTAAGATAACAGAGGCCTTAAAACAAACCACACTGAGGGCAAGGGATATCTAATCACGCTCCACTTAGTTACCCAGCAGACTAGCCTGGCCTATGCTTCATTTCCCTTAAAGTCAAATCATTTTTTACCCCTGCTACAGGAAGTCTCTTTGGAAGGGTTCTTGGCTCTTTTGATCATTCTATCTCAGAGCTTAGTTAATCTCTTAACTGTTCATAGCCCTGTGACTTTATTTCTCCATCACGTCAAAACAATGCTTGTAGATCATCTGTGAGAAGTTGTAATGCCTTCACAGTAGGTCACTTTTTCTGCAGTCTTCTGGAGCCCCCTGGCAAGGAGACCAGTGCTGTCGTACAGGAAATTCTTACAGATTAGTGATCCTGCCTCCATAGGTCAGAGTAGTCACAAAATGATAGCATTTCAGTGTTTGCTGACCAGCTGCATTACTTGTACCTGCAAAACCACCACTTCTAGCAGTAAAATATTAAGCACCTGGGTTTTGAAGTAGAGTTCTCCCATCTGCCCTTCTTATACGATTAGTTTAATCTTCTTCTGTCTTTACTACAGTTTTAAGAGATACTGTCGTGTACCCATGGCTTAGCTGACTGTTTACAGTCACAGTTACGTTCAGTTCAAGGAGTCACAAGAGACCCCTAGCAGACTCATTTCTCCAAACAGTGCTTCTCATATAAAAAAGAAATAGGGAAGAGTCAGCAAGCTTTACAGCAATTTAAATAATCCAAAAGTTGCACACACCCTCCTGCAGCTAAATGTCAGCTTTGTTTTATACTGCTGGTGTAATGCATAGCAGCTATACTGCAGCAAAGCCTCTTCTCTTTCCTTTCAGCAGATATTCGATCAGCTCTTCAAGAGAAAATGTTAAGGATATATTTTTCTTTAGCAGAATTCTGTTAACATTTGGCATAATGTAGTTGTTTTTAAAAGCAACAAGCCATTAACAGATTCATTTATCTTTGCTTATGCCATGCTAGATCAACCAGTTTTAAAATTGATCAGGATGAACTGGTAATTCTAGAAAGTTTGGTATCCTATTAATGGGACTATCGGCCACAAATGAGAAAATGCAAGTATGCTTTAGAGAGTAAGAAATGTATTTAAGGACAGTGAGATTTTACTGGCTTAATCACTTCAGCCCCTTGGGCTTCCTCTAGAAGATCTTGTTTCTTAGGACCAAAGGAGAGCTTCAGCAGTATTTTTTTGCAATTTTGCTACTGGTGCAGTGCTGGACTGAAAGATTAAATGAAGCTCTTTCAAACCACAGGCTGTAGACTGAGAAGTCTTCTAAACAAATTAATTCAGGATAATTCTTACTTTTCTTACTCTTTACGAGGTTCTTAAAGGGAGGTGTAGTGAACACACTATTAAGTAATCAGCATCTCAAGAGCAGATAAACCTTCTCCATGGGGAATTGTAGCACTTGTGAAAGAAAGGTACTGCCTGCTCCACTGGGACTTGAGCCAGGAGCAGCACAGGCAGACAGTGTGCAAACTCAGACAGCTCTATTAATGAATGTCAGTCCTGATTTGATAAGATGAGGCTGCTTGCAAGCATAGTTTTCATGCTGCTAATAAAACTCAAGCAGCACAGATGACTTTTATCTGGGGAGGGGGCTGGGATTTAGCTTTGCTGTTGAAAAAAGCAAAAAGGAGTTAAGATCAAAGTACCCGCATTTCTGTAGTCCAGATTCTAGGACCTCCCTCCCAGAAGGCAGTTTCCTTCCCCTGAGGTAGTAAAATTGCCTACATCTGAGTCAGCAGAACCTACTTATTCCCTTCCCATCAGGATCAACACCTGTTTACAGGGTAGGGTGATGTTTCAGGCAAATACTACCAGCCTGCCACAGAGATCTAAAATTAGAGTACCAGG
The DNA here is from genome assembly GCA_013399715.1 of Alectura lathami. Lineage (NCBI taxonomy): Eukaryota > Metazoa > Chordata > Aves > Galliformes > Megapodiidae > Alectura > Alectura lathami. The sequence continues at coordinate 384,544 of VXAV01004763.1, forward strand.
GAATTGCTAAATGTTATGAATGGTGTGGTTTACGAAGCTCACAAAGGATGAGGACAGTAACTAACATTTGCTTCTGATCTAATCCAGGATTTGAACTTAGCTATCAGAGGTTAAAGAACACCATACTAAGCTCTTGCACCATCTAGCTTTTGTTATGGATGCCTAATAAATAGATCTATCATTGTGTAATCTGTGTTTGCTGTTAATGGTTACCCTGTGTTTAAACATTAACAGCACAGATAAGGTATTTTCTAAAATGGTGCCGAGGAACTTGAAGCTTTGAGACCACGTGTAACGTGCACTTTAAATGTTCTTTTTTGTGGAGGGGTGATTTGTATCATAAACCAATAAACCATAAATAATAACAGAGAAGGAAAAAAAAAAAAAAAGAGAGAGAAAAGAAAACCAGCATGGGCTTAGATAACTTATTTCTTTTGTCATGGCCTTAATGACTGCCCATGCAGAGAACAGAATTACTTTACAGTAACATTCACAATGAATACCATGAAAGGTGACAGATGAAGCAGATATACTTCTCTCCAGATAAATCTGTTTGCAGACGAGATAGCCTCAGGGGAAACCGCTTCCACAGTGCAAAGACACAGGCTTTCCCCAGTTGTGAACCATGTATTCAGGATCACACGCATGCGGTACTACGCACTTCCTCCTCCCTGATGTGTTCTGGTGGCCGTAAGGTCATTTACTTTTCCCGTATTTGACATGGCCTTCATGTCAGGAGGAATTGTGAGACTCCTGTACGGTAAGCGCTGACTGAGGAGACTAACCTTGTGTGTTCAAAGTTGAGTAACTCATTTTTAAACCAATGAGTTAGCCTGTTTAAATGTAAATAAAACTACTTCTCAGATGCCAGCATGTAAAAGGTACATAAGTATTCATTACTACAACAGGGCAGTTCGATGTTTCTCTTTGTATTTGAAAAGCTGTAATTTCACCTCATCTGGCAAGTCAACAGGTATTTTGGATATGTGTGAACTGATGAAAAATCAGGTCTAGAATGAAAAAATTAGTAGAAGGTTGGCTTTATGCCTTACACCTTACACCATTCTTCTTCTGCAGTATCTGAAAGACTGAAGAGTACTTTTCTTTACAGCATGGGGGAAGTCACTCCAGAAAGTGTGCCTGGGGGAACCACTTGGACTTGACCCCTTAGAAACACTCCTAGGGTCATGAGAACACATCAAAGCATATGGAAAGATCCCACAAAATTCAGTGGACATCTCCATTGCATGTCTGCTGTAACACATGTAACACTGCATGTCTGTATAAAGGAATGAAAAGCAATCATATCCATGGCAAAGAAAAAGAGCGGTCCTAAACCAGGTGGTGGTCAAGTGATATTTTCTGGAGAGTTATATTAGAATTGTCTGGGGGAGGGAAAAGAGAAAACCAGCCAGAGCTAAGAATATGAGATAGAGCTAGCAACCATGGCAACTCTAATATTTAACTACATAATCCAGGGTCATTATCTAGTAATAGCAATATAACAAGTGCTCAGAATAACCAGCCATCCCATCCCTTTCACCCAAACTTAGATACCCAAAAACATCTGTTATGGAAATACATGTGTGTTTCTGGAACATAAATTAAATAACATTCTGTGACCTAAATGTGGTGTGTTCTCACTTCCACGCCCTTTTCTTTCTTTTCAACCATGTCTCCCATTCCAGACTGATTCTGTCTCTTCTACTACATATTGCTGGCATAAATGGCATAAATGGGAAGAATCTGAGTGAAGACTGCAAACAGAACTGCGATGATTTATACTAGCAAAAAAATCTACCCCATGTTCTCTTAATTTCTTTTGATTTCTTGCTCCCTTTCTTTGTCTTTTTCCTGGCTTTGTTCTTCCTTCTCATTTGCTTTGCCCTGTGATTTTTCCTTTTTTGAACCTGCAACTTGCCTTTCACATTTCGCATTTTCTTATGAAATAATTGTCATCTTCTCTCCTCCTAACATAGTAGGTTCCCTTGCCATATGCATTGCACACAACAAAAAGGGGCAAATGAGCTGTGTTCTATGCTTTGTTCTTGCTTTGTTTTTGACAATCATCACCTTCAATATTCTGTGTGCTCAGCATTACTACTAGTAGGCACCACAGGTGCAGACACTGCCAGGTGGGACTCGACACTTGAATTTCACATGTGAATTGACCTGTGAAAACAAAATTCAGAACACTGGCAGGGCCATCATCCAACAGCACTTCTCATTGTCCCTGGTAAAAATGTAAGCAGAATACTGCACAAATTATTTGTTCACATCACAAGGATTAAAACTCTTTGTCCATTTGATCGAATTGATATTTAAAAGAAATAGGAAATAGATAGCAATAGATAGCAGGTGTATTTGGCAATTGTGAATCTGCATTTTCATACATTCAAATTCAAATTAAGAAAATTAAGACACTTGTAACAGTTCCTAATCTGCTCATATTTCAGAAAGCTACAGACAACTCCACGTTTTCAGTTTGATTATAACTGTTTTTGAGTCTACAATCTGCGCATCACATCCGACTTCTTTTAGAACAGACAAACCATCCTTCTCCTCTGAGAAAGGAATTCTCAGTATGCACGTTGCCCCAGCCATCATGAGCCACTCTTCAGTTCAGGATATGATATCCTATAAACTTCCTTTAACTTTCAAACTGTTACTGTTGAGAACATTTTTAGATGATTGCTAGACCAAAACCCTCATTTATGTCTTGCTTACCTCTACACTAAGACCCCTTTCTACCTAGTTTTATACAAAAATCAAGGTAAATGAGTTCAGGTCATGCATGCTTACACCCAAAAATGGAGAATCTATCTGGAGGGAGGGACTTATAAATAGTTTCCTGGAGAAAAAGTTTCAGCTGGCACTTGCATCTTTTTAAGCCTCAAAATCAAGTAACTACAGTCCACCAGTCTGTGGGAAGTTAAGAATCTTCAGTCCTAGTGCTTGTAGGACTACTTATTTCGGTTAAAGGATTTGGAAGGTGGTGAAAGGTGCTGCAGTGACATCTTTCATGACTAGACACTTCACAGCTACATAGCTCCTGAGCATCTAGGCCACAAATATGGGGTTAGGAGGTAATAAAAACATAAGAACAACAGTAATATAATTCTATTTGTTGCCTTACTCAGTCGGTCTTTTATTAACATATTTACTGGGACATTAAATCTTCTGTCCACAAAACAAGTTCAGCAGAGGTAGAAATAGTGGAAACTTCCTCACACTGTTCCACTGTTGACATCTCACTGGTGGAATGAAGGAAAATGCCAGCTTGAAACCCCTTAATTCATCCAGAATGAGCGCTGCTGAGAAACTGACTTCTGGTCTGGTTGATTGGGATAGTTTTTGAGCTCAGGTAAACAATTTTGTGCACATATATGCCATTCCCAAGGAGAAAATATTTCTAACTTAGCTAGTACCACAGACTGCATAGATATACAAAAATGCATTCAAACAGCACTTTTTCCTTCTATCAAATGCAAAACATATATATTAGTCTAGTTTTCAAGGGTCTCATGATCACTCTGGAAATGTGTATAGATGATTTAGGGATGTGTCAATAATAATAATGAATTTATATTGGTAGGCTCTAAAAAACAAAGAATCTAAGGCTACAATTTTAATTTATATGTCTAAAGTAACATGTAAAACCACCATCTAATACTTTACATCCAGTTGGCATTTTCAGAAAGGACAAACACATACAGTTCCCACTGAATTCCCTTGGTTGCTAACACATGTAAGCATCTTATTTTAGATAACCAAATTTGACAAATCATTGTAAAATGATTTGAATTATTTATCTTCTCCCTACACGTTTGTTAAAACACCAATTAACCAAGTTGAATTAATGATTAATCAAGTGCAATCACTGGGAGAACTTAGTGTTTGACTCTTCTGGTTATCATTGCTTCTTTTTTAACCTTTGTGCCAATATGTTAGCAACTGAGTGCCACGCAGCTCCTGCAGCGGAAGGGGATTCAGTAGTGGGAAGCCTCAGCTAGTCCTGACATGAGGCAACAACTAATCATGTTGTGTCTATAGCCATCAACTCTGATCAAGACAAGTGTCACTTTCTTACTCTTTGTAGATTGGATTCACGGTGATCTTTCACTATCTTACTTTTAAGACGAAGGGATTTCACCAGTGTCCAACCATCTGCCCCCCCCCCCCGGCTTCCTTCTGCAGCTGCAGATTCCCACGGCTGCAAACGTGGCTTGAACAACATGGTCAGCTGGCGCTAAGATTGCTGTGACACGTGTAGAATGGTTTCCCCTCTACTCAAAACCCTCTCTCCCAGAGCTCTTCCGAGGCCTGTTGCTATACTACGAATGTTTCTGTTCCATAGATGCTAAGAGCTATATTCTTTCTTTCACCATACACTACACCAATCACAGAAACTTCATGCACGTTTAGAACGGGGTTATACAAGGAGAATATAGAGCAGTAAATACTTTGGGAAAGTTACTCACTTTCTTTCTTCCAGCAGAGCGATTTCTTTCTTCACCTCATGGTACTCTTCTGCTATTTTGCAGTGTTGTTTGTACACCTGCATAGATTCCGTAGAGTCATGACAAGGAGGCAGAGGCTTTATGAACAGAAGAAGAAAAAAATACAGATAATGCTTTTGGATGGATATTAGGAATAAACACATATTTTGAAAGATACAATTCTTAACTTCATCCCTGTGAGAATAGCTTAAGAAAAAGTTTGTGGCCCTATCTGCAGTTTTGAAAATACTCCTAGTGATGGCCTTTCACAAAAGGGGAAAAAAACACTTTCCTGCAGATGTACATGCACAAGTCTTCAAACCTTCTAAGAATTTTTAGAACTTTCCGTGTCAGTTCGGCAAAGTATCACGAAAGACTGTTCAAGGAACAATTTATCCCTTACCTCTCCCTTTTTCAGCTATAGCAAAATAAGAATGCTAAAGTTGATACATTGCTCATATCCACAAAATATGTGAGCATGTTTTCACTGTAGAAACTACAGCACTGAACAGAAGGGTAATTTGAGTGCAGACTAGCTCTTATTCTCCAGTTCTGCAACATTAGAAGAAAATATATAGGAAGTTATTGACTAAACACTCTTCTTCATAGATGCAATTCTCCAGCTTATTACTAAAATGGACAGGACCATGAATTGAGACACTAGGGCTGATTCTGCTGGACTCAACAGGAGTTACACTGCTGACTCTGGTGAAGCCAAGATTTCACAGTGTGTGACCCAGCAATGCCTCAATCTCTAAGTGGTTTGCTCAAGAACATATCCAGTTTCTCTGCATTGCTATTTCCTGTAGAAGAAGGGGATATACTTAGTTAGCAGAAATGTTATGAGAGTTACATCAGCTGTATTTGCAAAGTGTTTTGAATTTCCATGAGAGCTGTATGTGAGATTTAGAGTAGACTGATGATAGCAATTTTTAAAACAATTGGATATAAAAGACACAGTGATGGTAAAAGCATTGTATTTCCTAACCTGAATACCTGTATTATTACAGAAAGGTTTTTTTTATAACGTACACTAGAAATAATAACTACAGGAAATAAAACCACTCCGTCATAGGTCTCCTCATATGAATTTCAACTAAAATCTTGAAAATACAGTGTGGTTAAATGTCAGTGCTTTTTATTCCTTACAAAGAATACAACTTAATTTGGGCCTCAGGGTTGGCTGCCACATTTTGACCGTAACACTTTCAGGAAGTGTAGTATTTTTAAGTTATCAGCCATGAATCAATTGACTGTAAATGAACTCCAAATAGCATGCTTGAGCCACCTGTTTGAAGCAAAAGGAAGCACTTAAAATAGTTCCTCTACTGTCCAGTTAAAGAACACACAATTGCCTTTTACAATGTAAGTAAATTTTCATTTCTTGTTGTCTTACTTTGACTCTTATTTGTAGCATATTATTCCTTCAATCACATTCTTAGAAAAAGAAATGCATAAGTCTTAAGCCATTTCAGACATTTCCTTTTTATGATCTTGCAATTCTTTGTTTTCGCTAAACTGGAAATATAGATTTCATCAAACATATTCAGAGACAAAGATTAAAAATGTTTTTATCCAAGAGGCAGGTAAGTTGGCTTCAGATGTACACCAACGCATAGATGTAACATATGTACAGACCCCTCTGCAAGTATCTGTCCAGGGTATGCAGTTCCTCATCAAAATTTTAAACCAGATTCTTCCATGCTCTAAATGTAAAACACGCTGCAGCAGATTGGTTCACGGCTCAGTTCTGAGCTTGGAGAATTTGGGACCCCAGGGAAAGGGCTGTCCCTTGGTGAATCTGGTCCTAGGAACGGGCTTTTAACTGCATTTCAATGGGGATGAGCAACAGCACCATTCAGATAGTCACCCAAATAATAAGCACAAATATAACAAGACAGAATATAGAAGTCTCGGTGCTCTAATCCAAGAATGCAAGGGTGAGCCAAAGTAGCATCTCTGGTATCTACCAGAGATCAGCAAACAACAAATGCATCATAATAAAACAATTTTGAACAGTACCCAGGGGGAAAGTCCCCAGACAGGGATACTTCAAAGAAGAAAAAACTTGCTTTTGCTTCCTACTTAGTTTCCGCAGATCTAGCTGGTTTAAATCAGCTGGTTTAAAAATTAAAGCAGCATTCAGTTTCTATATTCCAGCTTCCCACTCAAAAGATATATTTAGAGAGTTAAAATTACCTAGTCATGCTGAGACTTAATATCTAATTCCCACTTAGAACCAGTTGCTGGCTTTCAAACCCCTTCCTACCATTGTTTCCTCTTCAGTGTCATTTTTTCTTACATTGATATTTTATCACTCAAAATAAACAGACAACAAAAGACACAATCAATTTGCTAGTATTCTCTTCATACAATCCTGTTTCAATCTTGCTGGATGCAACTAAACATTAAATCAAGAACTTTTTTTTTTTTTAATTGTGAAAAGCTACCTATTTAATACATAGAAGTTAAGACATAAAAGTTAAAATGTAAATTTAATTATGTTTTTGTATGAGTGGATATTTTGGTTTGTTCTTTTGTAAAATTGACATTTCTAAGAATGGTTTTGGAGATAGTGCCTACAGTTTCTACGAGCAATTTCTGGCCACTAGTACATGAAAAACAGGTTTATGCATAACTATTTAACAAGCAGCTCTACTATAATCACAGGAGGGCATGGGGAGGAACAACAGTCCAGTCTGTTTTTTGCTGCTCACAAGAAAATACAAACCAACACATAAGCATAGAGAAATGACTTTAGCCATGTCTAACAGCCTATTTTTCTGACATAAATAGGAGTGCAGGGAATAATGATACATCTGTTCCCATCAACAGAAGCAATTTCAGAAGATGGCTGGGTAAACTCCTGAAATCAAGTGCAGAAAGAGGCAAAGCTTATTTGTTCCAAAGGAGCAACTCCAAACCAGCAGACATTTACAGTGTTTATACGTTTCCACAGAAAAGAAAAGAAAAGAATAACAGCATAGCAGCAGTTACTGGACTAGTGCCTACTCATCTAAACAGGACTGGGATGAACCAGAAAAATCTGTGAATCCGGCCCCCTGTTCTCAGAACCAAATTCTGCAAACTTCGGGCTTGTCATATTGTTAGAGAAGCTCAGGTCCTCTGCCTCAGCTAGGAGACTGGCCCAGAGCCTCACCAGGGATTAGAATTTTTTTTTTTTTTTTTTGGTCATTTCCAGTTCAGTTCTGTTGAAAACAAGTTTGCAATTTTTTTTTTGTTTGATTATTACTTGTTTTGTGCCAGTACTGGCTTCTTTCACTCAAATGGGAGTCCTTTATCTGGCCTGTTTTGCCCCTGTGATGTACTTACTGAGGGCTCTCATGTACATTCTAAAAGCCTACATCCAAGCTGCTTTCCTCCAGTCCCTCCCAGATGAAGCTCCCTTTTTCCCCGAGCTTATCCTAGCAGTCTCTGCTCCCTGTTCCACCTGGAGTGCCTTTCTGAACGCCTGTGACCAGGCCACATGAAGCCTTCAAGTGGCTACCGTTAAGTGTAGTCCTCTGGCAGCTCGTCTGTGGCAGAGAAGAACTGGCATTTCTAGTAGAAAGCACTTCTGCTCCATGAAGTCTGTATGCTATTTTTTGGTAAGTGTTCACTAGTTTACATAAGCAGCAACTTACAGTAGGCCTTAAGAAGATTCAATTTACAGTATGTACTTTTTTCATTCAGAATCCAACCAGCCACACTTTAATTCCTCCTTTGTACAGTCTGAGCTTGTTACTTCAGGAAGTATCTTGCCCATCCACAATTAATATACATATAAAAGCATACCTTGCTACACAAGCAAAAAAATTCCCTGCCAAAGAAAGTTATATTTAATGGCAACAGTTGCTACTTTTAATCCTGCTTATTTCAGGCTTCAGTGTCATCCACCCTCATTTTCCTGCACTGGCAAAACATGTGCACACAGCATCTCTGATTTTGTTCATAAAGCTAATACAAAAGCTACGGTTTTCAGCAATACTAGTGGTCTATCCTCCTATCCCTAATCTTCGACAAGATCTGATTTTCCTTGTATTTTGTGGGATAACTCACTGTGACTCTGACAAACTTTCTACAGAACCCAGCAAGTAGACCCCAAGAGATCCTGTTATAGGATATTCTCTTACTGCACATGGGTATGTGCATCTGTACAGGACATCTGCACTGTCTACTTAGATTTTCACTTCCAATCCAGAAATGAAAATGTTGAAAGATGATATACAAAGGCAGATTATGAAGAAATAGAGAGATCCTGAGCTTTCTGCCTGTTTAAGACAGGTTGAAGGAGCTGTTCTAATTAGTCTTTGCTGAACAATTTTCAGGTTTTTTTTTTTGTTTGTTTCTTTTTTGTGTGTGTGTGGTTTTCTTTTGCTTTCTTTGCTCACTTTACAAAGTATATTTTGCCTTGCCATGCGAACATCAGTATTCTACATCCACAAAAGTTCACCACCAAATGAGTAAGATTTGTGTAGTCAATACTGTCACCCAAGTGTCCAAAAACAGTCAATTTTTATTTATTAATTTTTGTTTGCATTTACATTTTTGCTCTAGGTACTTCCAAAACCATAAAAATAAATCAAAACTCGTTTCTGAAAAGTTCAAAGAAAAAGGCTGTGTTGTGCATTTTTGCCAGCTGAGTGTGCAGGCTTAACTAGAAGGCAATCTCTGGCCCAGTGGAGTCTCACTTTTTGAAAATCTGGTAAACCAAACCCAGCTAAACAATTATGGAAAAACAGAAAGTCCAATGACAATGTTTTGTATGTGGCCCGTTTCATTACATGGTTTGTGCTTGCCGTGATGGAAGGAACCACATTATACAAAGCAAAAGTGATAGCTGCATGTTGCAGCTACTTTTTGTTTGCAACTTCAACTCTGCAAGAAATTTCAGGCAGCTAGTCTAGGATATATCTAGTCTAGTCTACTTTTACTATGGAAATAAGCAGCTATTTTTCCTCCAAATGATTCAAGTCAGCTGGATGGAAGCAACTACGAATTTTGTTCTCCTTGCCTGAGAGATTTCCCATACTTTTCCAATCTTACTGTGATGCTTTGGTTTTGTCAACATCCATGCCATACATAAGCTAAGATCACAGTTATCACAGCAGTGTTACAGGAGACTTAGCAAGTTCGTAGGCAATCAAATCTAATTATAGACTACCAAGATACTGTAAGAAGTCTCTTGGAATTTAGCACATTTAATACAGAGTATATGCTGTATATGTTTCATACTTTTAAACTTTCTAAAATAATTTTGATTTGTCTACCAAGGGTCTTGGCAGTCAGCAGAAGAAATAGTTCCATTATTTGAGTTCCAGACAGAGTGAAGAAAGCTTCAGCTTAATGCTTGTGTCACATAAAAACCATCCCTTTCATAATATTTTCTTTGCTTCCTTTGAATAGATATTTCCCACTAAAGCATGAAAAACTACCTCTTGTCTAAACAAGCTGATATTATAAATGGTTGGAGACTTTTTTCTCCTGTAGGAACTTTACGGTCATCCAACTCCATTGATTTCAGGAGATTCATAATACAAAATATGGTATAAATGCCTTCTCAAGCTCATGACTTCATGAAAAAAAAAAGGATAAAGAATTACAGAGCATCCTGTGTGTCTGTATGTGCTCTTTCCAATTCAGGATCACACACCCAGCTGGAATAAAATGTTTCTAAGAGAAATGGAGATGAACCAAGCAAATCACAGGAAATGCTGGAGCACGACAGACAGCATACAGGGCTTAGCAACGTAGGATCTTAACGCTAGATACCTTCATCTACATTCAGTGACCTGAACAATGAGGCCTTAGATACTAATGTTGATGTCTAAATACAGACAATAACCAGTAGTAGAATGTCTGTCAGTGAGGCCACCACTACCATGCAGCTAACCAAGGCCTGGTCCAACTCTGACACAGGGCAAATGTTGGCAACAAACTGACAAACCACAAACTGACAAATGCAGCAAGCCTGTGCTCTCTTCACTACCAACTACACCGCTCGCACAAGGAGAGGTGAACACAACACTGAAGCCCAAATAAACAAGTGATTTATCCTCAAAGTGTTGCTCAGTGGGAAGATAACACATTCCAATGCTGCAAACCAAAGGAACCAACTTTAAGAACTTATTAGTGTGAGTTTTATTTCATTTAAGCCTAGCAGGAACTTTTATATATATAATATATATATATTTAATAATGAAGCTCCAAAAGAGACAAAGCTTTTCTTATACATAAACTGCTCTATTCTCATATAGACAGCTACTGTGTCTTGTTGATCATATGTAACACTTTTTTTTTTTTTTTAAGGCCAAGAAGCAAGAATAAAACATTTGAATTAGAGAATGCATATTACTTTCTTACAAATTACTCCTTGGTATACTTTCCTCTCATATTAGTGGAAGAAGTAACACTCAAAAAGGTGATTGGTGAAGATAACATTTTTGGCCTGAATGTACCTAGTAGATCGCTAGTCTGATTATTTTTATCCCTCAGAAAGCAGCTCTGACTTTCAGCTAGGTTTGTCCTCTAGTAAGAGCACTTATAGAGCACTAAGTATGTGCAGTTGGCCTCCTAGAAATACCCTTCCTCCAGCCAGTCCTACCTCCACCTCCGTGTAGCTGGCAGCAGTGCTTGGGCAGCGGTAGCTATCACCCTGCCAGGGGCGGCCGCACTGAACTTTGCCCTGCCATCGGACACCAGCGTCCAGGCAGGAGGTATGGCAGGACTGTGGGAGGAAAAGTGGGAACACTAGGTAATTCTGCTCAAACAGCCAAGCTGACTGCCAGGGCCGAAGATAGAAGGGCAAGGGCTTGAAGCCCAAAACAGAGGTGCAAATTGCTTGGTACTCAGGCTGTGGTCTGCTGCCTGCATGCATAAAATACTAAGGCACTGATTTTCCAAGTGGTTTGGTGAACTTACATATCTTTCAAGTTGCTTTCAAAATCCAGCCTGAAGATCAGCTAATTTGGGCTCTTCTTTTTTAAGTTTTCATGATCTTGCCAGTTTTCAAGTGCACGGAGTTAGTTATTACTTTTTTTTTTTTTTTTTTTTTTTTCCAGTGCCTATTATTGTACAGACACCTACCCTGCATTTGAGTTTTTTTTTTTTTAAATAAAATACTAATGATTTTGACTGTATTTACAGCACGGTGATGAAACTTTTGGGGCTTTAGGTGTGATGCTTTTATTACGAAAGTATGTACCAGCATTCCTATAAATTCAAGTGTTTCTGGCTGCTATGCCACAGTTGATTAAAGCGTGTGCTCAGATGACACTTCACGTGTGCTGCTTCATACTAGCTAACTCTGGGATAGAAACGTGGATGGAGTGACAAAGGACACCACCATTCGATACTTCTGCTGGTCCCCATTAAATACTTGTGCAGGTCCTGGTGATGTTCATGTTGTTGCAGTTTGCTTCTGTAGTGTGGGAGTTACCTGTTTCAAAGCTGGCATGGTTACATAACATAAATTGCAACTACAGGCTATGCAGGGCTAACACACCCTTAGCAATTTGGATTACAGTATTTTAAAAATGTAATTAATAGTAAATTGTAACTAGGTAAATTATAACTTTATTACAGTTACTATCAGTTTGAAGTTTTAAAGGAATTTAAACATAAAGACATCTAAATGTAAATATGCACAGAAGTTTGAAAAGCTACAGGATGAAGCAGCACCACTGACTTTACACTTTTGAGTACTTGAGTCAGATATTCCTCATAAGTCATCCTTTGAAGTACCTCATTATTACCCAAAAAACATTTCTGAAAGATAATAAAAAGAACATCATCTGAATCAAAGCCTTTGATTGCTCTTTGAATTTGTTGTCATCTTGAGGTGATGAGGGTAAAGGAAGGTTCTCTTGAAAAAACAAGCTAGGTACTTAACAGACCAAGAGGGTGTACTTTGTGGAATTGCTCTAGTGCATACTTAGAAAACTTTTACTGAAGGGCTATTATTTATCCAACAGACGTGAATGCTTCCAGAGGAGCAATTTCAGTCTATCATGAAATTACACATTTAGAGTATATTACTTGTTCCAGAAATGGGTCATAAAAATCCTAATAAAAAAATCATCACTTGGCCAGTAAACTACCCACGTCTAAGACTAATAATCTTGTTTTTATGTACCAACAGGAGTAATGGTAATCACACTTTGCTCTTTTAGAGCAGCCTTCACTCACTGATCTCAATGCTCTTTAACAAGGAGGTAAGAATTATTAATCTCATTTCACAGATCAACAAAGGGATGAAGCGGCTTCTCTGCGATCACACACCACGTCATGACGGAAAAAGAATGCAGATTACTGACTTTCAGTTCAGCGCTTCAGCCACAAAATAATACTGCTTTTCTCAAATAGAATTCTTCCGAGGGAAAAAAAAAAGTCAGTTGTCTCTGCTGCACTGGAAGGTGCTATTCATTCCTTTAACACTTCCTAGTTATGCCTAAGGAACCTGCCTCTATTCTCAGGATTAGAGAAACAGAGAAAGAAGAGTCTCTGTCATCCTCCACTCCTTCCTCAGCCATCCTTTTGATGAGAACAGCAGGAGAGAAAATTAAGCCCTTTAAGTCAGCAGTCCTCCAGCATTGTCTCACTCCTTGATGGGGACAGGAAGGATGACATCATTGGACAACACAGTCTGCTAATGCCTTTCTCAATTTACACTCAGGAAACAACTGCCTTCATATCGAAATATCAGAGGAAGTCTGAATGCTCCTGGGAAACAAATGATCTGAAGTAGCTTACAAGGGCCAACAAACACTCCAGAACCACCACAGAGGAAAGGGAAATAATCCCTGCACACAGAGCTGGCTCTGTGCCTGGAGGGCCATGGAGTTGCCATCAACTGCTGCCTGATTGCCCAAATCCATCAGACTCCACAGACATCACACGTCAGAGCGGTCACGAAAGGGTTCACCTCTTTTGTCCTGTTCTGCCTTCAGACATTTGCTAGGGCAACCGCTAGGCTTGCTGGCCATGCAGCCTGAACTGGAGTAATTTTGATGACTGGCCTTAGTTATCCAAGACCAGAGACAGGATGGCACTGCACGATGTACCTCTGCCTTCTCTTGGGATGCTTCACAGAAAGCTGATCACACCAACCTTAACACAGCCTGTAGGCATGAGAACAGCATACCTGGCTCATTTCTTTTCCCATCAAAACCACAAGAACTCCCTTAATTGCTGTGCAGTAGTGCATACTGTGCCTTGCACAGGAATTGTATAAAAAATAAGAAGCATGTGGGATTATTAAAGTAATCTTTTCCCTGCAATTGGATTATAAATGTCAAATCAGTTTTTCTGCAGACCTTAAAAAGACTATGTTTTCCTCTATGGAAATATACATTCTTATTAAATGTTAATAGGTAAAGAAGCACCACCAAAAACTTTCATCTTAGTGTAACAACCAGAGTCTTTTAACAAAAAAAAAAAAGAAGTTTACCTGCAGTTGCTGATCTAGTTCTGGAAAAGCCAAAGGGAAGGAGTTGTCAGGAGCATCATCATCTAAAAGGTACAGATGACATTAAAAGCCAGCATCTACCAAAACAAGGTATTTCAAGTGATTTGTTCAATGTAGTTCTAAATTGCATATATTCACAATAATATCAGGATATGCAATAATTTCAGGATTATGCAAACAACGTAAGACAAGATATGCTTATCTTTCTACACTTGAGAAACATCAATAGATTACTTGAAAATACTAGTGCGTGGGAAATATGAAAATGTTTAGGTGCTGGAAAAGCGGAAATCTTATTTTGTATTGCTGATTAAGAAACTAAACAAAGCCAGTTACAGAAGTAGAACGTGATGATTTACTAAAAACAATAAATTGAAACCATCTTTCTCCCTGAGCTATCCTCTACAGTGCAAAATAAAGAATCTTCCACAAACAGCATCCTTACTGTGAAAGAGTTCTTGACTTGAATGAAAGAGAAAGATAACGTTCTTATCACAGTACAATGACTTACCAGGGCTAAACCAACAACTGTTAAAATCTTTTCTTATACCAATCACAAGAACACACAAACAAGACTGGTAACCCTGGAACTAGCAGATAGTTACAAGCACAGACAGAATTAGAGTGGGGAAGCGCCACAAACAGCTCCATACTGCAAGGAAATATCTTTACTCCAACCTGCAGATAACAATCCTTCTGTACTAGAGTGAGTTCCTCCGTGACAATGAGCCAAACTCTGTTTTTATTTATTTATTTATTTTTAGTACAGGCTTCCAGCAAAGGTGGGACAGAGTGTGCCAGTTACGACAGCGTTGTGGTGTGGACACCTGCCCACTAGTAGCTGGACTGAGATCAGAAATATGAATCATACTACGTAGCGTCACAGCTAGCCACCGCAATATTTCTTTCTCAGTGACTTTCACACTATCAGTTTTGCATCGGATTGTGATGATGGTTGTATCTTACTACAGGTTACAGGAGGTGAAAAGAAGGTTACTATTAGCTAGCTTACAGAGTCAGTTATTTGTAATGTGTCAAACAAGGGTGGCTCTCACAGGAGAAAATCGCTACCATAGGTCAGATCCTGCAAACTGCTCTAGGCTGGCAGACCCGAACACCACAAATCCCAAACAGGACTTAAAGAACTGTGTGTCAAAGCGGGATTCTTAAAGAGTACAGACTAGGATTTAAATTATTTGTCAGATATTGTTATCTCTTTATCCTGCCATCAGGAACTTCTCCAGGAAATAAAGCAAAGGAGTATATTTTTATGGGGTAGGGGTCTTCTATGTAAAGTCACATCCACACACACAACTTCGATTTGTACACCATATCCCATGTGCCTATTCTGCTAAATATTTAAATGGCTTTAACTGCAGAGTTGTATCTCGTTGACACGCAAGTGTTTACCTTTAATTTGCTGTTGCTTTCTTGTACAACATTTAAAAATAGACTAATATTCTAAAAGAAGAAAGATGAATCATATGGCAGGGCTAAAAGGAAGGACAGAACAGGACTCAGTCAGACTAGGGGTACAGCTGCTCTGCAAATATTTGGCTGAATAGCTGTTGAATATTCTGACAGAGATATTGGACCAGAGTAGTGGACAGCAGTTAAGTTGCTATTTGTTTTGACAATTCCAGCTGCACAGCTTTGGTACAGTAGCAGTAAAGAAGGAACGCAGACAATTTTAACTTAAGGAAAATCAAAGCAAAAACAACGCACTAAAAAGAAATATCAGCCAGTAAATACTTCTCCACTGAATCAGATATTAGTAAGCAAAAAAAAAAAAAAAAAAAA